>CABIKL010004112.1:0-10123 GCA_902196195.1 Aptinothrips rufus | reverse complement strand
GTTGTTAAGGTGTTTGATGTGGAGAGAGGATCTAGGAAACCTGATGCGTTCAAATTCAAAACTAATTATTATTCCTAATGAAAATATGGATGCACCTTTGTCAAATTTGTATATCATGTTTTAATACTTTTTAATTATTTTTTGCAGTTCTATGACAACCCTTCAGAATGGCTCCTGAAAGACCATGCGTACAAGAGAGCCCTGGAGTTGCAGTGGCTCATGTCTTTTCACTGAGTAGTGGTGCATTGATAATGAAGGTAATTTGAAGTGGAGACTTTGCATTCTTTTCAAAGTTCTGACCTCAATATTTTGTTTTCCCATTTTTCATTATTTTTCCATTCTTTTAGGAGGAGGAAGGTTCATTGATTGAGGAACAAGTTAATGAAGAGGATGATGATCTTACTTCCCTTTCATGGCTTGTTCAAAATAAGAACTTATTAAAAGGTATGGAAGATAAACTCACTTCCATCAAACCAATGATCTGATTGTTTCTCCTATTCTCAGTATTCTCTGTGCTGTTTTCAGAAATCAATCTAAAGCCTGGGGCAGCTCAAACGTCCCCTACCAGTGACTTTGCTGAAGATGGAAGTAGTGGTAGTGAAAGAAGTGAGAGGGGCGATTCCACAAGTTCTTCTGGAATTGAACCCAGCAGCAACAGCAGCGGAAGTGGTGCTATAACATTAGTTGAACCTGAAAAGTCTGTTACGCAATCTGTTAAGACATCAAAGTTAAAGCATCCGCATCACATTCCTTACGACCCACTGGTTAGTTCTGTATAATTTAATGTAAGAATAGTTGGCAATATCTGCTATTAGGATCTTAAATTTGTTTTACTGAAATAAATTTTCATTTTATAGGTTCATATTAACTCAAAGCCACCATATTCATTTTCTTGTCTGATATTTATGGCTATTGAGGACTCACCAGCTCGTGCTCTACCTGTGAAAGAAATCTATGGTTGGATCCAATCTCACTTTCCATTCTATCGCAATGCCCCGACAGGATGGAAGAATTCTGTTCGACACAATCTTTCACTGAATAAATGCTTTTGCAAAGTAGAAAAAGCACCGGTATGTTTTTTCTTGCTATCTATCTATCATTATATTGTTATTGTCAAAACTTGGTGTTACAATTTCAACATTTTGATTTCATAGAATCTTGGCAAAGGCTCTTTGTGGATGGTGGACCCAGCATTCAGACCAAATCTTCTACAGTCTATGAGTAAAGCACCGATTAATTCACTTACGTTTTTGGAACGGTCCTCTGCAAATAGGTAAGTTTCTAGAAATTTTGTGTCAGGAGGATTTTTTGTGCTTGCAGCGCCCGAGTTTCTTCCTTGAATGGTGACTGTCCTCTTTCAGTTTCAGTCCCTATGATGAATGCACTTCACCCATGTTGCACGCCACACCCCCTCCTCTGATGTAGCACTTTTTGCAATCCAGTATTTTCCCCCATCCCAAGCATCCCCTACCACATTTTTGAATAATCACTCATGAATTGTAAAGGTACACTGTTAAGAGTATGTCATCTGTCATTCCATAAACAAACAAGCTGGTTTTTGTTTGCTTTACCACTTCTCTTTGATTGCATTATTGTTTTGTTCCACTAGCTTGGCACACTTTAATGGACCTGAAAATAAGTTCAACACAAATGCTTCAAAATCAGCAAATGGCATCAGTTCCAAATCAAGTGGCAAAGGATCGCGGTTACCGAATCCAGAACTATTCCCCTTCCTTAGCCGCCGTCTAGCAGCTTCTGGTGTTGAAATTCCTGGTGTCAGCCGCTTTGGAGAAAATGTGGATGAGGAATCTGATGACGAAGAGGATGAAGTTGATGCTGCTCAAGCAATGCTATCTCTGAAGCATGGACCTCGACTTATTATTCCTAAAGCAGGTACGAAGCCACGTGCATAAGCCATGTTTCTATATTTTTCTTGCTCTTCATTCTTACTCTACATATAACATGATCATTTCGTTCTTAATCTTTTCATATACTGTATCTTCTGTTTTAGAGGACATTTACAAACGCCCCTATGTCCGCAAAATGAACAGTCAAAGAACACGAAAGGTATATTCTTGTGCCCTCTTTCAAGTGAACTGTAGAGAGTGAAGTACATACCTAGTTGCTAATATAATGTATTGGAATTTCAGTCTTCTGTCTCAGTACCGGTAATTACATCCTCTCCCAGTGAAGACCACACATACAGTGCAGGGGCAAATTTGTCGCCCGATGAAGCTTATGGGGAAGGCTCTGACACTGATGAAGGGTAAGACGATTTTTCAAGTTAAAAGTTTAGGAATGGCAAAAAGTCACTGAACCCAAAATTTTTATAAATATATTTCCTTTGCCAGCACTGAAATCACTCCAGGCCATCCGAGTTTACCAGATGACTTAGTTCAATCAGACACTGAGGAGCAACGACGAATTGCAGAGGGAGCTGCTGATGCTCTCCTGAATTTGGCTGGTTTTCGATCCAAGCAAAACTTTTTGGTTGAATCTATTCGTCATCGTCCGAGGCCTCATAGCAGTTCTGAGAAACCACGTTCTCCTAAAAGGCCTCGCCGTCAGAGGTAATATTTTATCCTGTAATGTATATGAATCTTCTCGTGACTGGATAGAAGGATTAAGAATTACATTAAATTTACATGTTTTTAAAACATTTACAGGCAACTTTCTCAAAGTGCAAATTCAGATTCTCCAAGACAACAGCAATTACGGTCAATACGGAAGCGTGAAAAGCTTGCTCTTGAACGAGAATTGATGGATCGAAAAAATCTAATGAAGGCTGAAATACTGGCTGACCTTGCTGTCATTCGGAACAACAATAATATTATTTTTGGTGAAGAGGCTGCCAAAGTTTCAACTTCATGTTCTATTCAAAGTCGTCCTATAAAATTAAATCCCAAACGTCATTCTGCTTCTAGCTCTAAACCAAATATAGACGTTAATTTTATGGCTCATACAGATTCTGACAGCTTGTTAACAAATATTCAGTTTGGGAAAAAATTAAATACTTCCCAGAAGAGAAAACATTGGTCTTATGAAGGCAATGTTAGGAAAAGTCGAAGGTAGGGAACGTTTTATGAGTGAAGAGACAATCTCTTGTGTCAGCAAGGCCATGGATTGATTGAATCCTGCAATCTAGTCATTCCCTTAAATTGTTCTAGTTGAAATTAAAAGTTAATTGGTTGTGACTGACGCCGAAAAATTTTGAAGTACGTCATTCAATTATAGATTTCTGTATAAATGCTCAAGCACTCATGTTGTAGAGTAGAGAATTTGCTTTGTGAGTGCCTTGGTTAGGCAGGACTCAATAAACCATATGGCTAATTGTGTCAGAGCACAGGAAAAGAGATCTTGCATGTTAAATGTGACAAGGAAATATAGTAGGCTTGGCATTTACAGCTGGTAGGGCAGCTATTATTCACTCACCATTATGCTCTATATACAAAGTTTTAAAGAGGCTGTTTATCAATTGAGAAAAGCAAAGCCCAGACACCTTGTTGAATCATGTTCAGAGTCTTTTGAGGCTGATATGCACAGATGGTTCAAGGATGCCATTCCTTTGTAAATGACTGTGATCTGTCAGTAACTAAGCAATAAATAGGTTAGCGGGAAGAAAACATTCAGTCAGAAAGAAAAAGAAGCAATGAATGAAATCTATTCTAATGTAGTTATTCGAATTTTATTCATCTGCCTCTCTCTTAGGGGAGCCTTAGAAGCTGTTAAATGCCGAGTAGTTGTTTGTGATTGTTTAAAGAATCTCTAGTAAAGTATTGACTTGGAGAAATCTTCGTTTATCATAAATTAAAGAGAATGTGCTTACAAGCTTGGACACAATATCGCCCTTGCTGGTCACTGTCTTGCCTCTTTTCTCCTGTTAGTGTTACCCGGTATTTTCTAGTTGTATCAATATACGTAGTTGTTTTGTTTGATTTAAGTTTTAAGTAGATTTGTTAGTCGATGTTATAACCTGTAATATGGTTCTGTTCCTAATGTCTTCTTTACTTTATTGTGAATTTAACTGGTCATAGTAGCCATAATAGACTTGTTTTACATAGGATTCGTATGTAATTGTTGATTTATCATACTTGTGTTTTATTTTAATGTGTTACAGACATTCTAATCATAAATTTAATAAGGATTCTCTGAGCGTAATCACTATGTCTCAGATTTGTTTTTTTCGTTCTTCACATACGGTTTCATGTTACTTTACTTCCGTATTTGTGTCTATTTCTTCTTTGAATGAGATCATATATTTACTTGGATTGACCCAAACCTTCAAATAAATTCAAACGTGTGTGCGAGTACCTGTGTGCATTGGTTGCACGTGTGCAAAGTTGAGAAACCAGTTCAATCAATTTTTTATTGAAATGCCTTGATGAGGTACAGAACCATTACAGTTTAACTGTAGAATCATATTAAACGATATGCAGTAATAATTTGTATGTGATTTGTTATGACAATTGTTGGGTTAATATTATCTCCTCAAGCAATAATAATTTTAACCAGCTGTTTTCTTGTTCCTGTTTCATGTATAAAACAACATGTAAATGTGAGTAGCATGCCAAAGACATGAAGCTGCTCTAAAGCACTCAATATGATTATTCCTAAATGCTCAGTTGCTTTTGTTTAGCGCGGTTTGTCATTTTCTGTAACTGTTATTTCCTTTAGGCTCTTCCACGTGGTCTGTTGGCATCCTCTCCATTTGCATCTCTAATGTTGTCCTCTATTGATGGAAAATTTCATTAGCATTTTCTTGGTCACATAGTTATATATGTTAGGAATAAGAGTACAATCAATGCTGTGGAGTGAATTGGAAGTGCTTTCCTCTCTGCCAAGAATGTTAAACACTACTTGTTTGCTGCTTCTCTGTACCAGAACAGTCATGCGTCAAGGAATGCATTATGTAGCTTTGTAGCTGGCTGTCAATTTGTTATGACAAACACGTATTCTCTTGTTTCACTTTGATTTTGATTTTCAATCTATATGCCAGTCCATGGATTAATTACTACATTTTTAAAAAAATCGCTTTTCAGGCTTTTGATATATTTGGTGAGTAATGTGCGAATATTTTGACAACAGGTGCCTATTTATCTATCTTTGTGAGTGTATAATGCCTCTCTCTTGTGCCAATAATCCTCATTGTGATTCTATTCTTAAACAAAGAACATTCTGTTTATGGATATCCAACGCTGTATGCTTGTTTCAACATACTGTTTTGGGATTGATTGTTAGTTGACTACTGTAACAAATGTTTGTTATTATTAAGTTAAATTTTATTGTTTTTCAAGAGGATATTTTTCAAAAATTAGTATTTTGTATTGCTTGTTGTTATTGAATGTTTTCTTCTACCTGTTAATGGCAGTAAAACTGCCTATGCATTCTTGATTCTTTTTACAGGGTCTCTTGTTGCAAATGTTTTCTTCCTCGTAGCAAATCGTTACTTACCCTTTTTTTTTTTTTATTTTTTTTTTTTTGCTTGATGCTTTAGTTACAATCACCAGCACATTTTTAAAGTGTACAACCTTGAAAAATGGCCAAAATGACAAAGCACTTTGTCTTTATGCCTCTTTTATATCAATTTTCAGTAGCTTACCCTATTTTGCAATGTTTTGTAATTTGTTTTTTTGTATAAGATATTTGAAAGCTCATTCATTAATTGCTCACCTAAAACTCACCAAGCAATGAGCTATTCTGTGATGATCCTGTGCCAATGAAAGTCCTCACTTTAATTTGCAATAAACCGCAGTAGTGTTCTTATTTTTGCGTTTTCTGCCTGCTACTTATCTCCCCCACCTGCTTGTCATATTTCCTTTGTCCATGTCCCTAATCATTTATCCTTAAAACTTTCAATTTCATGTTTACTTTCCGTAAGGTTTTAGAAACTGGCTAAACCTTGAGAGTAAAAATGTGTTGACTAGAGTCAATTATGTAGTGTTAAAATTTGATTACAATTTGTAGGATATTTTGAAAAAGTCATAGCTTTAATCTATCAATGGAGAGCTTCTAAATTAAAACACAAAATTTCTGGCTTATTTAGTGAACTGATTTTTCCTTATTTTTCTGACTATTCAATTTGTGTGTGTTGCCCTTTTGCTGAATTCGAAAAGAAATATGAATTTAAAACTGATCTTAACCAGAATATATTTTAGTATATGAGAAGAAATTACAGCAACAGCAAAAAAATCACTTCTATTATAAAACTCTTGGCTAGGACAATAGATGCACCTCATTTTTCCTCATTTTCTTACTCTGCACATCAGTGTTGTAAAAATAATATTTTGCACTTTTGTACTAACACAGCACCCTGTCTTCCTTCTACTGCATCTATGGCATTTCCATAACCATATGTATATGTCTTCATGCACATTATTTATCTGACCTGTGATTTCATGATCTTAATATTTTAGTACATCCTTAGAATATCTTTGAAAATCAAAAACGCACATCAGTGCCACATTTGTATGTTTAGTAGCATTCAAGATGGATCAAAAGTGGGAACTATTACTACCCTAGGACTAATATCATCGGTCATTAGATGTTTTTGGCAATAATTCAAACTGTGCATGTGATGTAAATGGACATACATAATTTAGGGTTAGTTGAGTTCGTATTTTTATTAAGAAAGGAGTGAAACTATTTCTTCAGTGATATTTTGAGGCTCTTTGTTTGTGTAAATACTTGTTTAGGTATCGTAGAAATTATACTTTGATGGTTCATGGTAGACTTTGGTTGATTCAATCATAATTTTTTAACTTCTTAGGGCAAAGTAGGGAAGTGACCTCATTTTCCATCTGAGAACAATTTTTATAATGACTCTTTCCATAAGCTACAGATTGTGTACAGATTACATCTGATGGCAAACTAAGACAGTCTAAGTCTTCCTGTTAAATGCGTAAGAAACTAAATAGCACCTAAACCCTGTAAGATTTGAAAGAGGAGCATAAGGTATCATGTGCAATGTATAAATGAGCAATACAAAAGTTTTTATGTGAAGTCTATGGCAAGGAACTAATTCCAATGACATTAATTTATGATTTTAGATCAATTGCCCTTTCTACTATTTTGTCTGATATTCTGTTAACTTCTGAATATTAAAAACAAACCTTAAATTAAAACACTGGATTTCTCTAGATTTTTGGATTCTGTGTCCACAAATATCTTTTAGTAATAAAAAATATGGAGACATTACTGTAGCTGTTTTCAAATATTTTAGTAAGTTGAAATAGCTTACTAGCTTTTATGCTCCTCCTTGTTATCTTTGATGTGAAAGTCTTGTCTGAAATTCTCTTGAATGGGAGATTTCCTATACCTGTGCCAAAATGTCATTCAGTTTCGGCACGGATTTGTGATTGAAGTTTGTACTCATCCTCATTGTTTCCGGAGGAGACCAGCTTTCTGATTGTGATGAACTTCTATTTAAAATCTATTGATTTGTTTGGTAAGTTATTAATTGTTCTCATTCATCCTTGATACATTATTAAGAACAATCTAATGAGCAACTTACTAAATTTCATTCAAATATGATTTCTGGGACCCAGTTGTAAGGTAGTACCGTACTTTGCGCTTTTTCACTGCTTTCATTTTATGTCAGAAATGTAATACCCTACCCTATGGTCTAGTCAGCCAAGGAGGTGAGAAAACACCGTTAGCTATCAATTATGTCATCTCTTCATCCTCAAATCTCTTCTTTCTCTATCGACAGACTCCTTTGTGCCAAATATGTTCTCAACTTCATATTTTATTATCCCCATCTAGGATATTCTCCTCTGAAGCAATTCATATACTGCTTTAAATCTTGTTTACCAGATGATCAGACCCGGTGTTACTTAATGGGTAATAGAAAATTAGAGTATAAGAGTTGTTCAATCAGTCTTAATTTATAGTTTTGTCTGAGTATGCAATATACAGTCTTCCATTCATAATCTTAATATGCTCCAAGTTATCACTTTAGCCCTGCACTTACTATGATTTCAAAATTAGACAGTTTTATTTGACCATTACTGAATGGAATATTGATTTCTGTCTTCTTAATTAAATAGTTCAGTGAAACATGTACTGGATAAGGTAGCCCAATGAATTAATAAAGGAATACAAAGTCAATATGGTTTATCAATCAATCCAGCAAGTACAAAAATACACATCTATTCACCCTGCTACTGCTACTTCAGAGAAGAAGAGAAGAATCCTGCTCTTTGAGATTGGCACATGTTTAGGTTGAACAAGAAATGAGTTAAAAGTACAAGAAGAAGTTACGGTTTTGGAGGCAGCAGGAAGAGCAATCAAAAGAATTCTATTTATCATAATACTGGTGAGAATGGAAGTTCCTCTGCCATTTAGGTCAGCAAATATTGCATTACAAATAAATATAAAACAAGTCACAAAAATATTCTTTAAACAATACGTCACCATCAATTGCTCCTCATTTTAAGTACTGCAGAGAGACAAAAGGCTATTCAACATGAAGTACAGAAGAGAATTAGAGGATAGATCACTCACCAAATGACTATGATACTCTCAGATTAAATGCACTAATGAGAGGGTTGAGTAACAAATAGTTCATCTCGGAAAACAAATAATAAGCTCAAACTCGCAATCAATAATAACATAGTTTCAACTATTTGTGTTAGGGTCAAAAGTCATTTAAAAAGTAAATAACGATGCCCTGAGAAATCTTTGGTTCATTTTCATGATTAAGTTTCCAGAAACTTTTGCCTCTTTAAGTAGGATGTTATGATTCCCTTTAACACAATGCATGCAAAATTTCTACAAGGTGTGTAGTTCCTCATTAACAATAAATAGTAAAATAATCAACTCAATGAAAAATAAGTCTATACATCAGGAAGTAAAATATTCCAAAATTGTTATTCCTACATTGAAAATGGAATATATGTCTGACATTAATCTCTAGCATTAAGCTCGGAGCCATCATTAATATCTGAAATTGCTAAGAATCAGTTTCAGACTTATACAATATTCTCACTATTCTAAATTAGACTTCTCAATTAAAAAAGGACTACAGCATAGATGCTCCAAAACTGATGATATCCAGAACAAAGAGTATGGATGATAGCTGCTAATTCATAATAAAGATTTTAAACTCTCAATAAATGAAGACAAGAAAAAGCTCAGCTAAATTTACATTCTTCTTAAGTTTTTCAGAAGTGACTTAATCTGGGAAAACCTCATTGAGATAAGCATATGCATGTTCGTACACAATGAGCATTATAGCACCGCCAGGCCCCAACCGCATCACCTTCGGTAAAAGCCCCTTGTAGAGGGCACGGAAACTGCAATCATATACAGTACAACAGATGTCACATGAAAGTTCATAAAGATTAACATAATAATTTCAGATTACATAAAAAAAATTTTGGTAAGATCTACTAACCCCTCCTGACTGTACACCATGTAAACTGTGCGCAGGGTACCTCGGTAGGTAATTACACCAGGTGTTGGCTGTGGTCCCTGAATTCGGCTTTTGGCGACATCAAATGGAATATTTACACAGGATGCCAATGTTCCAGACACGAATCCAACGCCGCAGTTCTTGAAAAATTCTTGCCATGAACCCTGGATTAAAAAGAATTCATAAAAGCATCTATCTTAGAAGCTCTATGAAATCTATTAAAGTAGACAATGGTAACTACCTGTACTTGAGGAAACAGGCCTTTCACACTGTGGTAAAAGCCAAAGTACATCATATTGAAGACGCCATTGCGAGCAATCGTAGCAGTCAAGCCTTTGTTCAAGCCATTTAGACCAAGACCCTAGAAAATAATGTGGTATGGTTATGGTGTAAATCATTTGATAGGACATCATAATTTAAAAAAAGAATTCAACAAAAACAAAACAGAAACTTTTTCAAACCTGAGTACGAATGATTTCTTTTGTCACTGCCATGGTTGACGGTGCCTGAGTGCTTTGAGCTCGATTCACCTGCAATGTCACTTTCACAACCTCAAATGGGTTGACAAGTATAGCCTCGGTTATTCCAGCACATAACCCAGCCAAGCAAAATGTCTGAAACACAACAAAAATATACAAAATTTAGCATTCAAACTCAGATATCCTCATCTCTCCAAACTAGATGAAAAAAAAAAAAAAAAAAAAAAGCTGG
>CABIKL010004111.1:0-10127 GCA_902196195.1 Aptinothrips rufus | reverse complement strand
AAACACAAAAATTCGCTAACACCCCTGAATTGATTCTCATGATCTTGAACAAATGAGGTAGAACAAATGCTCTTTCAGCCACAAATGTCACCGATTATTCTCATGTCTTGCACACAAAGATTCAATAACTGGCACAATGATGCAGGTGCTAAGGACTGGCACCTAATGTAACAGAACGGCTGCTGATGATGACAGATGAGTGAGCTGTGGAAGTCAATGCAGAGAGCCAACAATAAGTTGATGAGTGCTGTCTTCCGGAGATTGTCAACAGATGGAATCCAAAAGACGGCGATGCTCTTCAAAGTTGCACTTCAAAGCCTTGCTGCATAAGAGGATGATAAAAGCATCAGATATCATTCTCTGTCAACCTGTAACAAACTTACTGAAACCTGAAAAAGAAAATGGGAAAGGGTGCTGGAAACCCAACAGGGTGGTTGGGGGAGGGGAACATAAAACATGCACAAACTTGCAAAAACTGATAAAGACACCTGCATATGCTAACAAGAACTAATAAATAACCTGACATACTTGCACACACAAGATATGCATTATGGGAGTGCAATACACATACTTATGGGTGCAAGAAGGTATTCTATTCCAAAACAGCCTCTCTTGTACGCCAATAGTAAATCAAATTGCACATTCTTAATTTCGTTTCAATTAATTCAAAATCAAAGAGTTAAATATTTACAATGAAGTCATTTCTATATAAAATAGACATGACACTTTCTAACATAAACATCTATATGTTGCAATATTTCAAACTCAACAGCTGCGTCTCAGGGACAAGCTTCAAATTAACACCCGGGTCTGGGATAAGATTCAAAGCTAAAATCCGAATATCTAGAGCAAAGTTAATACCTATCTTTATGACACAGGATATGAAAGATTCAAAAATTCAAATAATGGACAACTGCACCTCTTTCCAATTGTGAAGAAACAAAACTGATACTTGTTTTGTCAAGGAAAGAAAAAACAGGGAATATAGCATTGTTAAGTAAAAAAGAAAAAAAAATTAAAGAAAATACACAACAAAAGAACCTGACGAAGGGCGGAATGAGGGGGAAACTGGAGCAAAACTGAAACTCTAACCGACCATTTCCCGACGGGCAGCCAAATCGAGTTGGGAGAGCCATTGGGTCACCGCGCTTCACATAGCGATGAGCTTCTCCACGTCTCAATCAGCTACTTTCAAGGTGCAGTCAATGAAATCTGCTCCATTTGCACGCTTGCTAGATAGGTTCTTCTCCTCGCTCGCTCAGAGCAGATTAATGCATCCATCTATTTATCTTTACTTCCTCGTCGTCTGTCTTTTCGATCGCGCTCACGTTCTTTTTCTCTTTCCCTTTCGCGCTCACGCTCGCGTTCTCTGTCTCGATCACGACCTCTGTCTTGGTCTCGTCCGCGCTGCATATTCCTTTCATGAGCTTTACGCATTTCAGCTCTGAGGCGCTCATGCTCTGCCATGTGCTTGCGCCGCATCTCCTCCTTCTCGGCAATCTGGCAAGAAGAAATGAAAGAAACCTTAAGATACTGCCCATACAAAAGACACACTGGCAGAAAAGTCAGACAAAAGGTATCACATGAATATGATAGGAGATGAGCAGTAGACCTACTTGCTGAGGAGTGAGGGGCAACCAATATATACATGGTGTGGATTTTGTTTTTCGGAACAAATCATCAAGCAGTTTGGCAGGTGCTTCTTCTGTTCTTTTTGTCTTGCGAGCTATAAAATAAATATCAAATTGCATAAAGTTTTCACGCACAAATATAACACCGAATTGCTAAGTGTGCCAAAGCACTGACTCAACATAAAATAAAACAGTACATACCTGGACCCTCGTGAGACGGTGATGGTGAGCGCTTTTCCTTTCTGACTCTGCGTTCTTCATCCCTCTTTTTTCTTTCATCATGACTGTTTTCTCTAATGTCTGAGCTGGCAAGGTCTTGTACTTTTCCAAGATCCCACTCTCGTACAGAAGGAACAAGCTAAAAACAATATTAAGAATTAGTATTTTGAAAAATAAAGTGAAATTAAAACAATATTGAGCAACAGATTTTAAATGTGACTTGGAACAAACCTTCGGTAATTTATCATCAGATTCTTTCATGTCACGTATATGTGAGTCCCTTGGCTGGTGAGTCTTGGTTAAAATAGCAAGTTCAGCATCTGCATCAGCTTGAGCCTTGAGCATGTCTTCTTTCTTTCCAAATTCAACATGCAAGGCCTTGCGGTTGGATATCGGCCAATGAACTCCATGAAGAGCATGCCTTGTTTCAATAGCCTGGTCCTCATTTTCATACTGAAAATCAGAAAGAGCATGTCATTTTATTCTTTCACAGAAAGCACACAAACTTCATTGCTAGAGATACAAAGTTCCAAAACAATGGTAGTAACAAAAAGAAAAAAGAAGAAACAAGAAAATAATCGGACATACCTCAACATAACACTGTGATTTGATTGTGTTAATCCAGAAATCAACAATCTTTCCTGTTCGAGAGAGAAGTTCCCGGAGCTGACCAACAGTGAATGGTCTCACCAAATTAGTTATATACAGAATAGTTGAAAGCCGAAGCTTAGATGCAGTGGGTGATTTTGAACTGGCAGCTCTTGAGCTTTCACTTGCAGCTGAGATCTTGCGCTCAATTTTCAAGTCTAAACATAAATGCATAAAACAATGTTCGCATTTAAGAAATTATCAAAGATACAATAAACATTTCAAAGGAAATATGTTGTTAAATTAATGGTAATCCAAACCTTCAACTTCTTCAGAAGTGTTGACAACTATACGCATGTTTTCAGGCAAAGACAAATTTGGTGGAGGAAGAGGTCGATCTACAACTATTCGGTCCTTTGATCTCTGCAAACTAGAAGAGCGCTCACCAGCTACTCTGCCTTCCTCCTCAAGCGTTAAGTGCACTTCACTTTCTGCAACTGGTTTTGCATCCGGAATGAGGTTCTGAAAGCAACAAGAGAAGTGAAGGACCATCAAATTTGAAGTGACGAGTTAAATAAGTTAAAAAGATGTAAACAAATCTTACTTTGAGAGGGTCTGATGAAATGCAGAGCACAGTCTTTTTAATGCTTTTACATGATCCCCAACGACGCTTGCGTACCAGAGGCTGCTCAGCTGGTTTGGAATCATCTATAGAAAAATGAGGCACTTCATAAATAAGAGGGAAATGTTTACAAAACATAAGCTTGGACACAGAAGTGATTATTTGAGTAGGTAATTACTAGTCAATATTAATGATCTTCAAGTAAGTGTCAAGAGAAGGTTTAAATTAAACTTAACATGTAATCAATTCTTTACCAACCCAAATTCGAGCACAATACTAACCTTCCTGCGGACTGACATTAGTTGAGTTTTCCTAGAAGCAAAAAAGGAAAATGGCTGTTAATTTCAATCATGAATCTTCCAATGAAACAGAATAAAATTGATGCCTGCAATTACCTTGTTTTCTTCCACAGTTGTATCATCAATAGAAGGTGAGCCATCCTGGGCATCTTCTTTTTTCTCCACATTCTCACCACTTGTTGCAGACCTAACAATAAAAAAATAAAATAAAAAATAGTTGCTGTCCGGTTTGTAAATTTTTCAAGTAATGAAGAAATAATTTTGTAATGATGTAACTCACACAGTCCTCTTAAGCGAAACTTTTTCAGACTGCTCTGACATGGGTGGTTTTCTACGGAGACGAGTTGGGGGTGCTGGTGGCTCATCTTTCACAGGTTCTACCCTTGGTGTATCCTTGACAGATTCCTCTTTCCTTAATGATACACCTCTTCTGGATTTTACTTGTTTACTAGGAGAAGACTTGCCATCGCTGTCATCACTAGAAACTCTCTTTTTCTTTCTTCCCAGGTGGCTATCTGAATCTGAACTAGAGCTGCGACTTGTACGGTGTCTTGCAAACCGTCGACGTCTGGAACAGAAATTAATGCTAGTCAACACCAAGGAAAAAATTTATCAACTAAACAAATCAAGCAGAAGCAATATTTTTCTTAATCAGACACTAAAAATGCAAAGCAGTGTAAATTAGTCAAATTTTCATACCTAGTTTCTTGGGCTTTCTCCTTCTCCTTTGCTTCCTCAGATTCCCCCTCTGCCATCTCGGGTTCAACTGGAGAGCCAGGGGCAAGGTCAACCACAGCTTCATCATCACTCTGATCCTCCTCCTCCTCTACAGCTGCCTGGGGAGGGGGAGCTACTGGTTGTGCTGCAGGTAGTGGTTTGTTAGGAACACTTCTAGGTCCTGCTTGACTGCTGGCTAACAGCTTACCTTGTCTTACCTCAGAATCACTACTTTCCTGCTCTTCATCACTAGATTCCATCAGCTTTTGTTTTTTAACATCTTCCACATTCTGTTTACTGGCTTTAAGTAGAACTGGCTTATCTTCTATGATTTGTCTACCCAGAACAGATTTCTCTTGAGAAACTAATTTTTCTTCTTCAGCAATCTTCATATGTGTAAGAACCTTGGTCTTTTCAGACGTCTCTTCTTCCGGAACAGATTTCACATCTTTGTCAACAATATCTTTTTTAACACTTTGGTCAGATTTGGAAGTTGTGGATTGTGATACAGACTCACAATCTGTTTCTTCTTCGTTATGTTTTGGCTTGGAAGTTTCTTGGCTTATTAACTTTTTGTAGCCTTCAATAGAGTTTGCAGCTAAGGCTCCAGGTACTAGCTCTGTACTTTTAAGAGAGCCTGGTGCATCAACAGTCTTTAACTTTTCTTGAACTACTGAAGATTGAATGACAATATTTTTAGCAACTTCCACAGTCGTAGTCATAACAGGAACCATCTTTATTTTGTGGGTTTCGGGCTGAATTTCACACTTAGTTTCAAGAGTTTCAACCTTGGCAAGTGCTAACTCAGTCTTGGGAAGTTCTATCTTTGCCTGAGGTTCTGCCTTTGCCTTGGGAGGTTCCACCTTAGCCTTGGGAGGTTCTTCCTTTGCTTTGGGAGGTTCTATCTTTACCTTGGGAGCTTCTATCTTTGCCTTGAGAGGCTCTTCCTTTGCTTTAGGAGGTTCTACCTTGGCCTTGGGAGGTTCTTCCTTTGCCTTGGGAGGTTCTTCCTTTGCCTTGGGAGGTTCTATCTTGGCCTTGGGAGGTTCTATCTTGGCCTTTGGAGGTTCTACCATGGGCTTGGGAGGTTCTAGCTTTGCCTTGGAAGGTTCTTCTTTTGCCTTGGGAGGTTCTTCCTTTGCTTTAGGAGGTTGTTCTAGCCTTGCCTTGGGAGGTTCTACCTTTGGCTTGGGAGTAACTATCTTTGGCTCATTTGATTCCTCATCTGATTTTATCTCCACTACTTCCGGTGAGCCAGATTCGTCAGATGACTTTGAAGGCACAGAGACTGGACCAGGTTCATCTGCTTCTTCAGAGGGTTCAGAAGCAGTTTCAACAGACCGTCGCTCTGGTTGACTGTCAACAGTAGAGTGTTCCCGAGTTTGAATCTGGACGACATTATCTTCCTCCTCCTCTTCTTTTTCTGCAGTATCCTTAGCTGCAACCTTTCCATGTTCTTCATCATCTTCATCGTCGTCTTCCTCAACAGGCTCTGATTCAGCTTTATCAGGTGTGGATGAGCGTGATTTTTCAGATGAAGAAGATGAGGATGAGCCTGAAGATGAAGTCGAAGAAGAAGATGAACTATCTCCTCCCTTAGATTCTTCTTCCTCGCGGCTCACTTCTCTTGCCTTGGCAGTCAAACCTGATGAATCAGGTTCTGGAGTTGGACTTGGTTGTGCCAAAGTTTCAGACTGAACATGTTGAGTAGCACTTTCATCCACCTCCACAACAGTGTGCATTTCAGGTTCTCTAGCACCCCTGCAGGAAAAGAAATGAAAATAGAATGATAACAATCTCATAACAAAAAGCAAAACTAATGAAAAGATATTCAAGAACATATACCTTTTACGGCGTGGAGAAAGAACCTCAGGTTGCTCAATAGGACCAGAGCGACAAAGTTTAAGTTTTGCAATTCCGCTGCCAGATCCATTGGAATTTTGAACTTTCCAAACAGTGCTTGAGTCCTGAAAAGAGCTCTAGAAAATTAAGAGAGTAGAACACAACAATAAGATACCAAACATATAACTAATGTGAATAAATTAACAAAAACGGTAACATACTGCTTCATTTTCATTTGAACCATTCGAGTCACGATCCGCATTAGTGTCCACATCCACAACAGGCTCAGCAGGTTTAGTTTCTTCAACAACATTTTCTATTCTACGGGATGACCGGCGAGTTCGACTACCGCTGGGAGTACTGGGCACTGGTCTCTCCTCGGGTGGAGGTGCAACTGCTCTCCTCTATTAAATATAAAGAAGAGGAATGATAAACAAATCTTCGATGAAATGATGTCTGAATTCCACAAACATATACTTACACTTTTAGGTGTAGGCATGACTTCTTCTTCAGATTCTGAATCTTGCTCCGATGACGATTCAGACTTCTTACGTCGTCTACCCCTTGTAGAACGTCGGGATACTGGTGGAGCTTCATCGTCGTCAACAACTTTTGCTCTAGCTCTTGTGCTTTTCCTGCGCATCTTGATAATAAACTGCACAACAGAAATGAGGCAATAAGGTTAAATGAAAGAGCATAAAAATCCAACAACTAACAATGTTTAGTAATGAAGGAATATCTGGAAACGCAGATAACATTTCTTTCAAACGGACTGAGATTTCGACCAGATGACGATTGCAAAGCAAACTTCAGAGTAGCAACCAGCATGCAATAAAAAGGTCGCAGTTTTGGTACAAATTCAATAAACGAGAAGTGATGACGGATGTAAGTTGATTGAAATCAATCAATAAGATAACCTCAACCACAGCTATAAGCAACCCATTATACAGATAGGATTGAATTGCGTCAAACTTAAGCGCAGGCAAATATAAGCGAAGTTAATTCTGAGCAATGATACACAATAAAATATTAAATCGGTGAATGACGAACATTATGAATTATCGCCTCCACAGCGTCAAAATAATTATATGAAGACCCTAGGAGGGGGACAAAACAATTTTTCAAGGCATGCTACTCACCTACTTGTTCTGATACACAGTTACAAAATATGAAGGACTCTGGCTCAAAGACGGATCCAAAAGAAAGTACGCCCTCCGTTAGCTAAGACATCCAACACCAGAATATTTTCACAAACACGATTCTCAGATCGGCTCGCGTTTGGGGAAGCGTCTGAGCCTGAGCCTGCTGGTAGTCAATCCCCAGTGACGCGTGCGCTCTATTTATTTGCGTCCTTCCAAAGGTAAGAAGGTATCATACAAAATTTCGAACGCTACCATTTAACTAAGATGCTCAAATTTTCTGTATTTTGCGGGAAAAAATACGAAGTTTTGAGACAATTTCTTCGAATTTCATTAAAAAAGAGAAACAGAATTTCTCATTCTTCAGCCCAGCGCCTTGTATAATCGATTGTTTGTAAAAGTGCTTGTCTGCTGACGGCAGTGGACGGTGGTTTGGGCAGAAGAGAGCTGAACCCATTTCTTAGCCTCATTTAGTTCATAGTTCGACGCGTCAGGAAGAGTTATTGCATCTCATCACGTTGCACTTGTTTCTACTTGGGATCTCCTTGTTTCGCTTCGCCTGACAATCGCGTAGAAGCGCTTGTCATCACTATGGAGCTCATGTCGAGCCTCGTCACTCAGTCAGTGCCGAACTATTTGGCCGGGCTGCCCGTTCCCAAATCTATCGGTGGCTGGTTTAGGCTTGGAGGTAACGCGCTTTGATTAGTAAAGTTGAATCTGTTCATGTTGACTGACCTGTTAATCGTGCATTTTACGCCCGGTTGCAAACGAAACGATGCTCTCAACCCTGTGACCTCGGTGGTCTCAGCTGTTTGCAAGCGGCGGTTCGGCTAATTGGGAGGATATAGTGGGAACCACCTGCTTATATTGTGTCCACTTCCTAGATCAAGACGTAGAAATACTTCAGCTCTGTCAATTCATTCTCCATGAGTCGTTTGATTTTGCATGCACCCTTACGGGTAGTTCTTGAGTTGGCATTGTTTGGATGTATATTGGCGATGATTTGTGCTAGGTCGTTCAACACTGCATTAATTCATTTTAAACTTATTTTCAGTCCGTGATTGGATTTCCCTAGTGCCACTGGGTGCCGTGATTGGTGGTGTGACCTATATGTCATATCTGGCTTTCTGCCCCTGTGCTAGGAAGTGTAATGTAAGTTTGTAACCATCACTTGCATTATGTAACTTACTCTGCTTCTTATGGTTTGTCTTATTTCCATTCTGTCACTTTTCAGTGTAACATCAATCAGAAGATTGAGAAAAATAATGCAAAAGTAGTACATTCAGTGGATGTCGAAGACCTTGGAGAAACTTCAGCGTTTTGCCGTTGCTGGAAAAGTAAGACTGTAAGTATCAAGTGATTCCGATGATCTCTAGGAGTGCATGGAATCATAATCTCTCTGCACTACCTTACTATCTCCATTTCTTTTACAGTTCCCTAAGTGTGATGGTTCACACAATCAACACAATGAAGAAACTGGAGACAATGTTGGACCTATTGTTGTCAAGAAGAAGAAGTAACAAGCAACACAACTATTTAGTGCCAAATTAGTTTTTTTTTTTTTTTTTTTTTTTTTTTTTTTTTTTTTTTTTTTTTTTAAATTGTTTTGTATGGTTTGGTGACAATATTTGATAAACTTGTGTTATATTGTTCCTTATATTTTGACGTAGAGACCTTTTTTCCCATCATATGGTTGCATTTTTGATCATAATTTGTAGCCTTTTCTGTTTTGCTTCTTTGTACTTTGATCTCGATCGATTCTTGACAAACATGCAGACAAAATGACAGGTGCACATGTATTTCAAAAATTGTGTTTGTGTGCCCTAATTTCTCATCAATTACTAATGCATGCAAGTTTACTGTTTAAGCCGATTTTTGCCCTTTCACATTAGAAATTGATTTTACAGTTTGTACATTCTTTCCTGATTGTATTATTATTATTATCCTACAATTTTTTTAATTCTGGTCTCTGTGTTGATGTGCTGAATATCCTTCTGCAGGACAATAAATCAAGCTGTTAGATACAGAATGCTTTTCTCTTACTGTAGTTAGTTATTCTCCACAGCCATATTTTATTTACAGCTATAGTTTAAAAATAAAATTACATTGGTCTTGTGTTTGACTGAATGGGTGAATAAGTTATGAAAAGAGACATAATTTGTTGTGCTAAATATAAAGACAGCAGATATACAAATATAATATTCACCGAGGAGAGTGCTATAAGTTGAGGACTTGAATTGCTCCGGTTTTCTCCAACGAAACACGATCGATCAGTATTAAAAAAAACCTCATGCTGCCGGTGTGTAATACCCAGTCAGAAATTATGTGTCCGTTCGACATCGATCCGATATCGTTCTTCCCTGGAATAGCTCCATTTTTTTTGTTGAATCGACAACTTGAATAGCCGTTACGACGTCGTCGATTTTGGGGACATATCTTCGTCGATTCGACATCAGGTATCGAAGAATTTGCCGACATCGAATCGACATCCCTCGCTGAGACGACGTCCGTTCAACATCGCAATCAAAGCTCGGTCTGATTTTGGCACAAAACGCCATGGATTCGACGCCGAAATGTGGTTTAATTTCCGTCAATGACGACTTTTCGACCATGTACATATCTCATGTGGTCCGGCCACGCCACACATGATCGTCGTGCGCAGCGCTTTTGCCTACCCACAGGCGTCATTGGACCTCGTCCGACTCTCTGAGGCTGTTGGACTTCCCATACTGGTTACAAAAACATATCCTCTTCACTCCAAACGATTGTCTTTAAAAAAGATTATCACTGCGCACGTTTTGTGTTTCACACAAAGTCCATCGTGTCCCCTTATTCGGCGCGACATCAGGCTCGATCCGAGGCCTGGATTGGTTGCCAGAGGCCTCGCACGAAGGTTGGGCTCTCGTTGGAAGTCGGGCAGGGCAGGGGCAGTCACAGCTGGAACATAGGAACAGAGCGAGCACTTGAATGCATCACGCGCAGGGTTCAAAGTCCAGCTTGGGGTGTCGGGGCTGTCTCGAAGGGGTAACCAAGCGCGGATCCGGCAGAGAGGGGGGGGGGGGGGGGGGGG
>CABIKL010004110.1:0-10127 GCA_902196195.1 Aptinothrips rufus | reverse complement strand
TAAGTTTGGGGTCGCGAAAATGTTCATGGGCCATTTTGGGGTCGCGAAGTGATTTGGGTTGGGAACCGCTGATTTAACCTTACTCTAAAATTCCAAGTATTAAGTCTTCGTCTCTTATGAACCCATGAATAAATTTGTACTACAAAGAGTCACGAGAAAAACTGTTTGGAGTCTACTGATTTAAGCGTTCATATTTAGTGCATACCAATTTGTTTTATAACCTTATTGGTGCACAATTGTATCTATTTTGTGACGCACAAAGTGTCCGTAAGAGACGGAGACTGCAAGGACTGATGATCGCCATCAAGCCTGGCTGCGTTACAAATAACTGACTGCCCTACGCACGGAGAATGTGCAAGAATTCAAGGTCCTTGCCATGTTTCGTCTCGTAGACGATGGGGTGAAAGTCCTATCCTATCCGCCCCTTTCAATGCGCGCAGAGTTCTGTCACTGAGCCGGAGATGTCCCGAGATGATTGATTGGCGTTGCCAGTGCAATGCACAGGAGAGGGGGAGGGGGAGCGGAGAGGTCGGGGGGGATCAGCGAACCGCTCGAATGAGATGCGCTTTGTACGGATTACTTCCAGACAACTGGCTGTAGTTTGCAGGACGCGATACAAGGAGGAATGAAACGGGGAGAGGGGGGGGGGGGGGGGGGGGGGGGGGGGGGGGGGGGGGGGGGCAGTATGAGCCTGCTGGGAGACTAAACAGGTAAAGAGGCGCCAGCAGCACGTGAGCTGGTCGGTCCATTGGGACGTGACCGAGGCTCTATTCCGGTACAGAGAGTTTCAAAAGCAAGGCTCTCTGTACCACTTTCTCGCTGCATCAGGGTTCATACCAGATTTCCGTTTTCAATTTCCCTGACTTTTCCCTGACTTCCAGACCAAAAATCTGAGATTTTCCCTGACTTTTGGTCAATGTTACGGCAGGTCATGAAAAATGAAACGTGGTTAAAATGAGGCACAGAGAAAGATTGAAATGATTCGTTATTTGTCAGGTAAATAAATGGTCCTGAGGCTCGTCCTGAGGCGGCGACGCACTCAAGTTTATGTACTGTTTCACGCGCATGCTGTGATCGCAATAATCTCATGCATCGTGAGGAAGCGAGCTAAAAAATATTTCTTGAATTCAGAACCCAAAACACGAAAGAGAGATGATCACAATAAACTCGTACGTCGCGAGCGAAGCGAGGTAGAAGCTCTTGAGATTTCTCGAAATTCGAGTCCAAAATCTAACAAAAGTGGCGATCAAAGCCAGATAAAAAATTTGGACATATTTCGAAATAGTAGCAGAAAATGTAACGGAAAGAGATGGTCAGAATAATCTCATGGCTTGCGAGCGAAGCGAGCTAGAAGCTCTCAACAACTTTTCGAATTTAGAACCGAAACCTACAGGAATTGCAATAATATCAAGCGTCGCGAGCGAAGCGAGCGACAGCTGTCGACACTTCTCACAGCGAGCTAAAAGCCATCGACACTTGTCGCGTAAAGAATCCAAAACTACACGGAAAGTGACGATAAGGATACTCATGCGTCGCGAGCGAAGCGAGCTAAAAGCCATCGACACTTGTCACATTAAGAATCCGAAACTACGCGGAAAGTGACGATAAGAATACTCATGCGACGCGAGCGAAGCGAGCTAAAAGCTATCGACACTTGTCGCGTTAAGAATCCGAAACTACAAGGAAATTGACGATAAGGATACTCATGCGTCGCGAGCGAAGCGAGCTAAAAGCCATCGACACTTGTCACGTTAAGAATCCGAAACTACGCGGAAAGTGACGATAAGGATACTCATGCGACGCGAGCGAAGCGAGCTAAAAGCTATCGACACTTGTCGCGTTAAGAATCCGAAACAACACGGAAAGTGAGAAATGAATTATACGATGTGGGGCGAGCTAAAATCATTTTTCCCTGACCCAAATCAAATTTCCCTGACTTTTCCCTGACTTTCAGTGACCATTTCTTTTTCCCTGACATTTCCCTGACTTCCCTGACTTCCCTGACCGGTATGAGCCCTGTGCATATCATTTCTGTTTTCCTTCTCTATACTGAGGGGCATCCTGTGTCAGATGCGGGAGGAAGACAGACAGCCGAAGCAATTCCTCACGTTTCGCTTCGGCGGTGCGTAAAAACCGACGTAAACATTTTACGTTCTTCGTACAGTCGGGAGCCGGCGTCTGTTACGAAATAGCACATTTCTGGCTGACTCGGAAACAGAAAACACAGTGTCAGCGCCGTTCATGAGGTGTAAACGGATTTAATTTCGGATTCAATTTCAGTCTGAACCTTCCTACACACTGAATTTAGAGGAACGATTTGGGATTTAATAATCACTTTCGTAAACAAGCATAACCATGCATAAAATTGCCTGCATCTCATCGCAATTTTCTCGAATTTTTTCGGTGAAGTACTATTTTGTGCCAGATTGCACAAAAATGTGGGCGTGATCAAGGTTAATTAATCTGTACTCTTATGCAAAAAATTCTGATTACTTCTGCGTGCACACAGAAGTATAAACTCAATCACGATCTTGTGCAGAAATTAAAGACAATAAAGGTAAGATAGCACTTTGTTATGCACAAATTAGTCCACAAGGAAGTACAATGTAGCACAAATTCTCTTTACTCACAATTGAATTGTCCCTGCAATTATGGAGAAATAAAGAACACCTACAACTTAGTGTGTAAGACTACTTCTTTCTGATTTTTAATGGAATTCACCTGCTTCAATACATCAGCTCTTTGAGAGTGCGTGGGTCGGACCGGACTTTACGATGCTAGGCGCCGCCGTAAAAATTGGCCGATGGGCCTCTGGGCACCTGCCCCTAGCACGTCTGCTCCCTCGCAGGACAGTCCTGACCCTTTGAGCGAAGCGGCGCACTGAAGGGCAGCGGACCAGGCCCTTTGATAGGGCAAACATCAAAGTTCGAGGTAAGTTAGGAGTCGATACCCGGTACCTACACAGCTGTACAGTGCTGGGCTTGCGAGGAGGCGGAAGGCAGTAACAGGAGATTATTCTAGTGATTTCACATAGGAGACGTAATATTTATTTATTTACATGATTTGAAACAGGCGTTTGTTGACAAAAAATTATGACGAGATAGGAACGGTGCGAGTGAGATGGAGTCTTATTGGTATGGTGTTTGTGTGAGTGCGAGAGAGACAGGCGTGCGGAATCCACATCCTTCATCTCTCTCACTCTCACGCGAGCTCCGCACGTTTCCCAGCCCGCCCCTGGCAGCCACTACCCTGCTCCTGGTCACTCGGGGCCGCGCAATAAAGACGCTCTATCGGTCTGAACCAAGTGCCCACCCCCCCCCCCCCCCCCCCCCCCCCCCCCAGGTCGTCTGCTCCTCGGAGTGTCCATCGCAGGCTCCGCACGAGAGGCCCTAGCGAGGCACTGAGGAGAGAGACACATAGTCACGTGAGCCGATCTGTTCTGTTTGACTCGGACTGCAAATGCAACTAAAAGAGCAGGACGTCACGATCACTTTGCTATCAGGCTGAAGCTTATTTGGACCAGATTATGCCCCAATTTCTCTTACTGCGACTCATAAGACTCGTGCCGCGTCGTCTCTCTTCCCGTTCAGGCTCTCTAGTCCTCTACGGCTCATGACCCAGCAGGGGTGGTAAGAAGGAGGGCGAGGGTGGCTGTTCGATGACGGAACAAGTGCAGCGATATGACAACGATTAGCAGTTGTGGGAACGAGCAGGATATGGTCCCGATGGCTGCACGACCAGCCCCCGTCATATGGTCAGGTCGTCCCCGTTCTATGTATCTCGCTCACTCCTGCGGGAGCTGTTGAGGCAGGTCAGGGCACCTACTGACAGAACACCTGTCGTCGTGAGCATCAGGCAGGGGAGGATCCAGAGGAAAAGTAAACCTAAACCTTTAAAATTGTTTTCTTGATGTGTTCACGCCGTCTGATACACCCAGAGAAATATATTCTTAAAAATTATGAGGCAAGTTTTTTCTTGATGTAAGCACAAAAATGCATTAATTTAAGAAAAAATTCTTGTTTTGACAAAACTTTTCTTACAATGATGCATGTTTTGAACTCATTTCAAGAAAAATCATGCAATATTATATTCTTTAAGAATATTTGCATTGTCCTAGGACAAAAACAGCATCACTTTGAGTATAAAATTGCATAGAATCAAGAACACGTTTCTAGAGTCTAGAAATCATTTCCCTGGGTGTAGGTATAGGCAGCAAACGTTTCTGTGTAAAAACGTCACGATGTCTGAACAAAAAAGTTACTCGACATTTGAGAAGTGTATGCAAGCACGTCTTTCCCCCTTATATGCTCACTGGATCCGCACCTGACATCAGCACTATTCGCAGCCAGACATCAGCTACGCTACGGCTGCTCCCATTCAACGGAGTCGCATCACTGCCTCGTCACACAGACACACACACACACACAACATCACTCGCACCGAGCATTAGCAGGGTCACACCACACCGCGCCGTGCAGCACAACAATTGAAATCACTCGTCATCATTTGTCAGTTGCGGCTCTGCGGGGCAAGGTGCGGCGGGGTAAGTGGCCGGGGTGAGGTGGGGCGCGGCGGCGTCGGGCCCTGGGTCTGTGGCCACGCCGGTGCGCACCCCGCACGCACTTTCCGATATTTAAACCCCACTCTCCTCCGTATGTGGGGCTCTTATGAAAAGACATCACCCAGAGAAAGGACTGGTTGCCAGAACCATACTATGCTCCAGAAAACCATATTATGGTTTTCGGGGGAAGACCATGTAATGTGGTTGGTTTACTGCAAAATTTAAGGTTGTAGAGACAATATTAGAATAGCATCAACCATATTCGCGGTAAGCGAACAATATTTTACGGTAGTCCCTGCGTCAACCATACAGTTCTCTGGATGATTCATTCCACGCCCGCCCGCACAGAACAACGTCATAGTCCTTGATTAGAGCAAAAAATATCGATCACCCAAATAATTAACACTAATTTAAAATGAACTTTGTTCAACATTGTCATTTATTGTGGGGAAAAGAAAACTTTATCCCTAATAACGGTAAAGCTAGCGCTCCAAAATAGCAGTGAGTAGGGAAAGAAACGAAAGGACAGCGCAAGGCTGCGTTGCGAGCAAAGTTAATGAGAAGAGGCAGAGATTTAACCACGCAAAGTTGTTGGCCTCAGACACTTTTAATGCAACGCGTTTGTATGCAGCTGGATGATCACAACAGGTGTTTCCAGGTGCGAGCGGAGGGGAGGGTTGTTGAGGGCAAGGGACGGTCGACGCCCTTTACAGCCGCAAAGCACTGACGAGGGAAACACTTCCATCCCTTCCACACCATTGCATGTCTGCTTGATTGAAGTGAACAGGAACCCCGCCTAGTTTAATCCCAGGATCATTCAGTCGAAAACAAAGACCACAGCTGTAGGTGTAGGTAAAACTGCAGAGCGATGCAGCTAAACAGTCCGCCGCCTCAATCGCAGACTAGGGATGTCTGAGCTAGTGAAGCAGTGCTTTCACCACCGGCTATTTACCATTTACTCGAACGTCGCAGGGAAGGAAAGGGGCGAGGTGGGCGGGGCGGGGCGAGGGGGATATTACATTCGCTATGAGCAGACAGCTTCCTGACGCCGTAAGGCACCTAGCACGCCTCGGCACGGCGGTTCACTGCGCGAACAGACTTAAGGGATTTGCCGTCATGGACCGTAACTTTTCCGCTGAAGACTGACTTGCAATAAATTGAGCGAGGCAGCCTGAGGGTAGGGGATCCAGATACACGCCTGTCCCACGCGCTGGACACAAACGAGCGAGCACGCACGCGACGCCGGCCAGCGTCAGCCTTGATCACTATGCAAATATTGCTTCGAAATAATATGCACATTCGAGTAAAAATTTCAAGTACAGGACAAAATTGCATACTGTAATGCAGTAAAAATGCTTTGTGAGTCGTCTAGAAAAAGTCGCCTTGAGTATCACCTCTGTACCATTCAAAAGAAAGAATGAGCGCGGTTCCACTTGCACCTCGATTACCTTCACTTTCACGCGCACGAGGCACTACGCACCCCTGATTCACATTGGTATTTCACACCCGTCACATGCACACCATCAAAGGGCTGGCACTACGTCCACATTGACATTCCGAATCAGTAGCTTCTCCTCAGGGAGGGGGAAGTCCATTTAGCCCCTGCTCCAGGGGGGCGTACGAGCATTAACGATGCCGCCGTGCCGGTTCGATAAAACAGCAGCAACAACAACAAAAACAACAGGTAAACGACACTGTGTCAGCAGGAGGTGAGGTCCGCTCGGGGCGCGAAAGCTGGCTCCCGCGAGCAGCTACTCGACACGTCAACGCGGCGCGAAGTGAGGAGCGCAGTGCCTCGACTCGGTGTGCTCCGCTCCGCTCAGCCGTCCCAGCCACACTGACTGGGACTGGGCCCCTTTAAGCCCTCCGACCGTGCCGGCCAGCCGCCCCGCCACGCCCCGCCCCGCCCCCAACAGGACCACAACCCACCACACCTCGCCAGCCAGACCGCCACCCCCGTCTGGAGATGCTGCGGAGGTGTGGAGCAGGTAGAACTATCACCAAAGATGCTGCCTGCACGGAAAAAACAACAGATTCGGACATGCTCATCCTGGGCAATTTTGGCACCTTTTAAAAATTAATTTTCGGGACAAGTCCAAAATGACCAGGAAGTTACGAAATGAGTTTTCCAGTAAATCTCAAAATTTCCTTGATAAACTTTTTTTTCGTTTTACTTTTGTTAATAGAGCCACTCTTGTATTCTGGATTGTGTGGATTTGGAATAATTA
Source organism: Aptinothrips rufus (assembly GCA_902196195.1). NCBI lineage: Eukaryota > Metazoa > Arthropoda > Insecta > Thysanoptera > Thripidae > Aptinothrips > Aptinothrips rufus. The sequence continues at coordinate 3,338 of CABIKL010004110.1, read as the reverse complement.
GGCTCCCTGATGCGTTAAATATAATAACATCAGCCGTTTTATATGATTCAGCGCTGATCTGAGACGTTGCTTCGGGCAGTGGAGGGACGCGCGCAGGGTCGTGTGCACTTGCAGTCGCCATTCATGATTGCATTCGCGGGGATCAGATCTCCGGCCGGGCAGATTGGAGTGCACTGAGGCGACGCGACGGGACGGTAGTTTCCAGCCGTTCCCTATCTGCTCAGTGAGCCGAGTTCTCAGCGCATTGCGCAGCCGCTGATGTGGACAACGTCGAGAATATCGAGCATGCGAGCAAAATTACACATTCCACAAGAAAACTGCAGCCTATTAAAGTTAGCAAATCAAGTTTCTCTATCTCTCCCTTTCTCTCTCACTGTCTGTATCTGTCTCTCTCTCTTTGTCTCTCCCTCTCTCCAACAGCTGACTTGAGCTAAGCGAGTGAGGTGCCAAGCTGAGCACAGAGAATTGCTCCTGTTCCTTCATTCATTCCGTCCCCCGAGATGGACCCCGAGCGGTCTCTTCCCGCCTCCAGCCAGCCCCGCGCGGGAATTCCTCCCCGTCCAAGATCAACAAATTCTCGCCTCCGGACGCTGAATGCGCCATTGAAACTTTGCTCGTTCACGTCAAATACTTTACTGTGGGAGGCCTTGAGCAGGGGGCTCGTGGCCCGAGGCCGATATACATAGCGCGGCGACTCGGACAGGAAGTGCGAATGAAGGCGCATCAGAGTTGTTGAACTGGGCTAAGGCCAAGAAAGTTGCGGGCCCCTACCTACAGAGGGCGCTAGTACTGAACACCTTCACTTCCTGCAGCCTGCGACAAGGGTTTGGAACTCTACCCTTATCCGGCTCTTGTGGGGCTTTCAATATACATAAGTAAGTAAAGCACGAAATGGCATGTTACTAAGCACTCAAGGTGAATTATCCGAGACTTCAATTAAAAAACAAATGCACAATAACTATACACTTCAGGTGTGTAGCTGCTACATACTTGAAGGCTGGCACCTATGCCGTTCCATAGACCCAGTACTCGCCTTCAGTGTATACCACCCCCACCCGTCATACACCTCAAGTGTATAGTTACTTTGCATCTGTTTTTTCAGTGCTCTCTGACATAACTAAGAGGCCGTTTACAAACTACGTGACCGATTTTAGGGTGGAGGGGGGTTAGCCTCATGTCACGGCCCTATCCCCAATACATGGTGAGGTTAGGATAGCTTAGTCACGTAAGGGGGGAGGGGGTAAAAAAAATGGTCTAAAATCGGTCACGCAGTTTATGAACGGCCCCTAACGAGGAGAGGAGGTTCTTTACTTTGTTGGCCCCCGCGCCGCGCGATATTACGCAAGGACCGGGAGAGATGGATGCGTGCGAGTGCAAGGAGGGGCCGCCCCGCTGCAGTAATAGCGCTGGCGGCTGCACAAGATCGTAATGAGGAGGGGAGAGAGCACCAGGACACAATACAAAACATGTGTGCGGCCGGGGTTGTCTGTGACAAATTAGAATGTGGCCGAGTACCTCTGGCACTGCGCGCTAATAAAGTCCGATTTCAATCAATGCACACTGGTAACAATATTATCTAACAATGCAGTTCATTGGGAAGACAATGAAATTAAAACTGATCTTCACCCTATTTTATGGAAAACTAATTGTACTATCTCAGATTGCGGTTAGTTGAAAATAACTTCAATGTACCATTGTGGTGTGGCCACATATATTATTCAAACCACGACATCCGCTTTTAGCAACATGCAATCAACAGCACGTTAATGACATTTACGGTCCTACAGCCTATCAAGATGTGTTTTCATCCTGATAAGCTGGACCGAGCTGGATTAAAGAGGCCTGTTCAGCTGGATGAGGATTCGACGTGAGGAGGTGATCCGCGGGGCAGTAATTTGCGGTCTCAACTCATGTCAGAAGAAATGATGATAAGTGATAATCATTCGCCTGGCTGTGATGAAGTGCCCAATAACTGCAGTCTGTCTACACGTCCCACTTCCAGTCTACAACGACCCCGCACGTACAGTGCACGTCTTGGCATCATACTTAAACCTGCAGGAGGCCCATACAAGCAGTGTGCCTTCCAGCCCTAGCCCATAAGCTAGCCCAAAGCTAACGAGCAAAGCAGAAGTTCCTGCATGGATCCGTCGGATGTACAAATAACCGATACTTCTGATCAATGTGAATGGACAGCGTCCGGCGCGTGCGACTCGAGGGGAACCTACTAAAGACTGGAGGCCAGAATACGAGGCAATTTAGTGAAAAAACCTGCAACATTAGCATATTTTGTCGATTTTATGATTCTTTTTCAGAATAATCAGACGACTCCAATCACTAGAAAGATGACAGAAATTATTGAAAAAGTGAGTAGACGAAGAGACGTACACTGACTGAAGTGACCTGATTAGGTATTAGGTTCCCATTTTGCGATTGACTGTACGGCAAACTTTCTCCATTTTTCATCGCACCTATACAATACAAAGTGCCCACCTTTAAACTATTGATATTACGCAGAGTGTTTTGCATGCGGGCCTATAAAACACACACGCCATGTTATTACTGGCTATAAAGCTGACGCGGAGGAACCTGTGCTGTAGAACTATTTGCGACACTTGCGTTCTGATTCTCGTACGAGTTGCGGCTCATGGGTAAAACATGGGGCTGCGGTATGCGGTATAGAAAGATGATAGAATAGCTTACATGATGTTGTATTCGCACTACGGGCGGTCATTGCATGTCCAATAGCTCTCTGATCGTAAGTCTGCAGAGTAGCACCGCATTCCGCGTCAAAACGTCCAGGAGCACACGGATAGTTCTCGTGACCATGGCAACTCTCCCCTCGCAGTGATGGCTGCGAGGTACAGGCTGGCGGGGTGCATGAACTACACAGTACGAAAAGATTTTGTCAGACCACCCAAAAAACGACAAAGTTCCCGAAAATTTACAAAACACATCCCTGATTAAAAGATGGATTTCCCTGACTTTTGGACTGCGAAGTCAATCATTCCGAATGATAAGGTTGAAGAGATCAGCTATTGAAATAAAACTTTACAAGTAATCCTTTTAGCGATTATTTTCATGGAAAAAGGCGCAAAAGGTGCGGGATTGTAATTCCGAATTCCCTGACAATTCTGATGACTTTCCCTCCCTCTCAATTTTTAATCTCCTGACGGCTAGTTCTCTGGTTTCGTTACTGGGCGGGCACAGGTGCAGTGTGCACTGCAAAAAATATTGTGCTCTTTGGAAAAAAATTACAATTTAGTATTGTAGGTCATACGATTTCTGGTATAATACGTATTGTACCAAGGACGACCGGGGGGGGGGGGGGGGGGGGGGGG
>CABIKL010004109.1:0-10128 GCA_902196195.1 Aptinothrips rufus | reverse complement strand
CGCCCCGCCCCACCCCGCCCCACCCCGCCCCGCCCCGCCCCGCCCCGCCCCGCCCCGCCCCGCCCCGCCCCGCCCCGCCTTGCACTCCTCGTCCTTCATGCAGGCATGCCGAGGGGCATGCATCCTGCTGCACAGGCACTGTGCTGGCTCGATGCCACCCTTCGCTACTTCTCCGAATGGCCCGCGGCTGCGTGATGCACTAGATCCCGAAACTAGTGACTGCACTAGGTCATGGAGCAGGCCCTAGACTGAACTGCGGGAATTGCACTGTGAGGTGCAGTTCCCCAGGCTGTTGTGCTGTTTGGTTTGGTTTCTGTGGGGTTGGTTCACTAATCTCAGTAGGGACGGTATGCCGTGACAAGCGAGCATGTTTGTAGTTTGATTTCACTTCGCGCCACGCCGCGCTAACCACTACTAAACTTCACGGCACCGTTCCTGTCACCGCTTCGCGCCGCTGTGGCGCAGGAGCAGGGGGGGGGGGGGGGGGGGGGGGGGGGGGGGGGGGGGGCAGCCGCTGGGATGGGAGGACAGCAGCAGGGCGAGGAAAGGACAGCAGCTGGCAAGGCAGGGAGCTGCTGCGCCTTGCAACAGTTGTTGTTCTCTGTCATGGGATCGACGTCTTTCTTGACGTCAAACAGGATCAATGCAAGAGCAAGACGCCCCCCTCGCGCCGAGCCTCGAGCCCCATCCGAACATTTTAGACATCTGTAATGGAAACGTAACGTCGCTCTATCTGTAGTGTCAACTGGCTTGTTGTTCGTTGCAACGCCCGCAATGAATTGGCGGCCAAGGTCACCAGTGTTCCGTATTCTCACCATGCACGTGGTTTGCTTGCCAGGATGGGGGCACCCCGCTGTTCGTGGCCTGCCAGTGTGGCCATCTGGACGTCGCGAAAGAGCTCATCTCCAGGGGAGCCAACGTCAACGCACATATGAAGGCAAGTAATCTGTATGGTTTCACAACCAGCAACATGTCCTTTTTTTGTTTCGCAGTTACAACATTGTATTCGCTCATCACCCAGTCAATGCGACCCCCTGCAGACCATCCTGAAGGTCAGTTTTTTGAGCCGAGCCAGATGTGGGGACGAAGCGAACTCACCACAGAGCCGCGCCTTGTGATGCTTGTTTTGCCAACTGCAAATGCTCAGCCATGGAAACAGGACGAGGAGCATGGCGAGCGTGGCATGAGCGTGAGCGTGGCGTCATCACTGATGTGATGCGCTACTAATGTGAGAGCAGAGTACACTGGGAGTGGTTGGGAGGTATTCGGAGGGAAGGGGAGGAGAGACGACGTAGTAATCTGATAGAGTTGTAATAGCTTTTCAACTATGATCCTCAGGACCGGGCGACGCCGCTGTTCATCGCCTCTCAGAACGGGCACGGGCGCGTGGTGCTGCTGCTGCTCGAGGCGAGCGCCGCGGTGGACGCCCGGAGGACGGACGGCGCCACGCCACTCTGGATCGCCGCGCAGATGGGTCACGAGCGGATCGTGCGCGCGCTGCTGAGGCACGGCGCGGCGGTGGACGCCACGAGACACGTGAGTGTGCAGTGCAGACGACCACGACAGAGATGGTTGTAGAGCAGCCCCACTTCCCCGCCCCGCCCCGCCGCGCCCCGCCCCGCCCCGCCCTCAGGGTGCTATGCGAAGGGGAGCGGTATCGCTGGAGAGCGCAGCCCTAACTCACCTCGGACCCGCCCCGCCCCGATGACGAGCTGTCCGCAGCATTATCGTTCATTGACTATGAAACATCATCACGTCAGGTCGACACGAGCGTAGCATTTATCTTCTTTGTATTCCGAGGAACCTCACTGAAGATGTCAGTAAATGTCGTTTTATGGAAATTCGCACTGATAGCCGAGGAGAGGAAGTTAATCGAAGGTCGAGACGTGAGGCGTGTTCGTGACTCTGGGTTTCTTCCCCAGGACGGCGCCACCCCTCTGTTCAAGGCCTCACACAAGGGCCACATCGCTGTCGTGGATGAACTGCTGCAGCACCGGCCCGATCTCAACTTACTTCCGGTGAGTACTTCTGCTGGTCTGACTGACGGCACGCTGTACGAGCCAGGCCGTACTCGATTGGAGTCGCCCTTTGATAATCCCGTAATCAACCCCGATCATCAAAGAAGACCCCTGTTCATCGGAGAAGTAGCCCTCAGCGTCTGATTGTGTCTGGACCTCGGATTCCTTCCGTTGCAGAACGGCGAGAGCGCGCTGCACGCGGCGGCGCTGTTCGGTCACGTGGCCGTGGTGAGGAGGCTGCTGGCGGCGGGCAGCAGCGCCGCGCTGCCCAACCAGGACGGCCTCACGGCCACGCAGGTAGCCGTCGAGAACAAGCACCACGCCGTCGTGGACCTGCTGATGCAGGCCAGTAGGGGCTAGGAGGAAGGAGAGACGGCGATACCCCGCGTCCTGCAGCGCGGAGTATCATTTGAAGACTCAGCGTGATATGACGTGCTGGCCTGCAGGGGCTCCGCCCCGCGCCCCGCACCCAAACCAGGACAGACAGTCTGGCTTGTTGATAATGCTCTTTATTTCTACCCAGAGTGAACATTATTTATTTATTTATTGAATTGTTATCGAATACTTTCTCCTAAATGGTGTATTACTTGTGCGTGCGTGGCATACGCACTCTTCCAACTCAAGGTATGAGATGTGGGACTTAAAGTCTAGTCGTGATGCACTGAGGTGTCGTTATTATATTTTTAGATAATATTCCTCCGTGGTTTTTCTATAAAAAACAAAACAAAAAGGCTGACAGCTCTTAGTGGAATGTTGTTCTAAGGACCATGAATGGTCTCGTCCAAATCACAAGTTTTTGCTATCCAGATGCGAGTGCAGCAGTAGCTTATCTGTCTGAGTGACATCGTGTCGATATCTAAGAAAGGATTTTGAACTGTATTACGTATCATTGTTATTACGAAATTCTCATCGAGCTTTCTCTAGAGACTGCAATAAGTTTTGATACCAACTCCCTTTTTCGCCCTACCTTTAAGCATTCTTGTACTGGAAATCGATTCGCTTCCTGCAGGAGGCGATTTCATTAGTACTGCAATTGTGACTCAACTTCTAAATGTTCTTCTTAATAAAAAAAAATTTGTTGTTGTTGAAAGAAATATGTCTACAGTTTGTTTCCCACATACCTGACGTAATGGAATGAAAAGCAAACAGGGCAGAAGCAACCAGCTTTTTAGTGCGCCGAGCTGCCAGCTGTCTAACCTCACATAACCCGAGATCGGTGTAAAAATAAAGTGCATTACTTCGTTCACATCATGAACGGGCGCGGACTGACGAGGAGAAAGGGAATTTCTTTTGGGGGCGGGAAAGGGGGGGGGGGGGGGCAGGGCCGGTCGGGGCTGCGGCCAGGATGGACCAACGCTGCCCTCATAAACAGTGGAGTGTCGCCATCAACTTGGCCACGGGGGTGAACAACCTCTCACAGGAAGCCCAATGCTTAGTATGATCGACATCCAAACTCCAAACAAGCAAACCCAAGCAGAACAGCACTTCCCTACGAGCCCTTGATGTCTTCAGACGTATTTGTGAACTCAAGGGACGGACGTTCGTTCGACGTCAATATGTTAACGTGTTTTGACTACCCTGTTCTGCTAGAGCAGAACTGGCTGTATACTTAGGCCGGCGTGATACTATCTGCCAAGAGCTGCCAAGCATTCCAACTCTCGTCTTGTCAGGCTCCGCCCAGAAGGTACCCCCCCCCCCCCCCCTTCCCTTCTGGGCCCCCTTTCTGTTCGTGACGAAGGAACAGACGTCTAGATCAGAGGGCTCATTTCACTCGGGGCCTCTCCCGATGACCTGCCGCTCCCACGCCACGCCTGCTGCGACTGTTTCATCCCAAAACTGCTTACGTGTACTTATTACTTGCAGCTTCCTCCAGATGGACTTCCCTCCGCCGTGTGAAGGAGAGCTCATGCGGAGCTGTGGTAGTCACTGTCAACAGTTTTCTTGACATTTTCTGTCATTGCACACGACAAGGGACCCGTTAAAACTGCAAAGTTCTGTTTTTCGGCACTATGTTGGAGGTACTTCAATGTCCATTAGTAGACTGATAGTGACTGACGAGGCGCCCTACTTAACAATCAGTATTAATTTATGGCCGCGAGGAATTCTTCGAGTTTAAAAGAAATAATAATAATAATAATACCGATAAGATTGTCAGTGTGCGGTCTGTCACCTCTCCCTGGCCCGATCATGCGTATTACGACGGCGCCCACCCCGCCCCGCCCCGCCCCCCGGCGACCACACCATAGGACTCAGCGACCCGACGACATGCGGGCTGAAAAAAAAAACAGGCAGGGAGTGAACATGCGGCCAGGCTAGGCGTGTGAGCAGGCTGTGCGTTGCCTGCCGAGCTGGCCTACTGGTACCCGCGCCTGGCCATCCAGCCCAGTGTGCTATGGAGCCAGCGGAGCCCACGGAGCGCTCTAAGTGCTCGATTAATGACTCATGGGCCAGTGTAGTGTCGACTCGACGAGCTGCTGCTGCCAGTAGCTGCTGCAGCGGGGGCAGGCGAGGCGAGGAGTGGAGCGCCACACCACACCATACCATACCGCACTGAGCACGCCGCGCCGCCGGCCCCGGCCGAGGCCCAGGACTAGGAGTCCAGCCAACTGCGTAGCGCCCGGCCCGTGGAGCCCACTCCGTGCCCGCCCCGCCCCGCCCCGCCACGCCCCGCGCCCAGCAGTGGCCTCCAGGCGGCGAGCTACTGGTCAAGTGACCGCGGACAGATCCAGCGCCAAACGCACGCCCCGGCGACGCCCCTCTGCCTACCTCTAGCGCGGGAACTTCGAGGCGAATAGCACCAGCACGCGCCAAAGCACGGCCAGCTAGCAGTCTGCTGGGGATACCGCGAGGGGAGGGAGGGCCAAGACTCCCTTGAGCGTCCCTCTCAGTTGAGATGGCGCAGCGACCAGCGGCAGCGGCCCTGGGCCTCCTGGCGGGAGTTCTTCTCCTCGTCCTCGCCGCGGAGGGTGCCAACACCGGCAAGAACCCCGGCCAGCGTGAGTAGCGAAGCGCAGCGCACGAGCGGTACGCGGCGATAGGCAACCCAGACAACTGGTTGCCTACCTCGCCGGCGACGTCCCGCTTCTCACTCGTTCACACTTTCTTGTAATAGTAGGGCGATTAAATCTACGTTGGGCGTACTTGGTAGCGTTCGAGCACTGATTTAATTGTTGCCATGGACAAATTGCGAGTCTTGATGGAGGGCTCGAAGCTATTTAATCAGTCATTCTTGTGTGCTCACAGAGTGTCCCATAGACAAGTTCGACTGTCGGAATGGGAAGTGCATCTCTGGATCCCAATGGTGTGACGGCGTCGACAACTGCGGGAACAACGCTGACGAGCTGTCCTGCCGAAGTAAATAACAGCCCTAAAAAAGAAACTACATAAATCTTTCACCCACAAATTGGTTTCTGCTTTCCATTTTACAAGTAGGAAAAACTAATTCATTTCTCTAACAATTCCAGTATGTCTAAGCGGATCAGTGAAATGCAAGTCATCAACTCAGTGTGTTCTAGAAGAAGCGAGGTGTAATGGAAAGACTGAGTGCCAGGATGGCTCAGATGAGTTGGGGTGTCCAGAGATAGGTACCGTACATGTGCTTTATTCATGGGTTATTAGGTTGTTAAAATTTGGAAAAATTTCAAAGGGACATCTCTGTTTTTCTTTGTGCAGAGTCATCAACCAAGCCAATCTTTGCCGGAGCATCCAAATTATTATTTTCCAGCCCCGCACTCCTAATGACAGCTGCTGTTTGCATCAAGATTATTCTTTTTTGATTTTAAAGTGAGCATTAGCATCATTTTATTTGCGGAATTCACAAGAAAGTCATTGGTAGATTTATGTACCCTTTATCTAATTTTTTTTATCTAAAATTTTCACCTGTCTCTGTTTGATTTCTCTCAAATATTTTATTGATCACAATCTTTCTTCTATAGATTTTTCAAAAATTCTCTCCGTTTCATGTGTCTATTCAGAGAACATCATCTGCTAATGAGAGTGGCATTTGTTAGAAAATAAATACTGTCTATAAATGCTGCTTGAAAAGAATGGAGAGGAATTCAAATAATTTAAAGAACAAAATATGATAATAAATTATAATCACAGCTGCCAAATTAAATGTATTGCTAGAGGTACATCCCAAAAGCAACGTGGTTCATCAAACAGAAAAGTAATAAAACTCACAACTTATGGTATAAAACCATTGTCCTATAATTCAGTACCCATCATTCGTCCAGGAAACAGTATAATCAGGAAATTCTTTCTTAAGAAGCTCAGTAGTTAGTGCGTGATCAGCTCGGCCGTAACCTTGCGAATATCCATACACCTTCAGCTTCTTTTCTTCAGGATTATGTTCAATTCGTCCACCGCCAACACATTCCGTTTCAAATCCTAGCTTCTCAATTTTATCTTGCGTTTCTTCATAGATGTCAGCATGAAAGGCTCCCCATTTAAATCCACGTACTATGGATTTCTCAGGATCTGTAGCACCTTCGTCCTTCTTGTGCACTTTGATGAGAACATACTTGAAAACACCCTTGCCGTCGATTGACACGGTAGGAATAGAATTCCAAGCGTCTTCCATCACTGCAAAGAGTCGTAATGGATACAATTTACTACTTGACGTTATAAGTGCTCTGCTTAACTTAATCATAGGTCGAATGAGGTTATGCCACACCAATTTGTCAAGCAGCAAGCTGAATGTAGACAATGACACGGTTTCAATTAGGTTCTCACAAATACCACATACTTGAAAATTTGATTAAGGTTTTCAAATCAGCTTACCGAGTCAATGTAACTGAGAATTTAGTAACTACAACCGGCTATCAACTTGCAAGCAGAACCAAAACAAACCAAAACAAGAATTGCCTCGTCTGCGCTCCATTGTCAGCAACTTTACAAAATCAATCAGTACACCTATAGGCCTTTAGTCTAGTCACGCCATATTCTTCGAGTATGATACGAAACTACATCAAGTACCCTAAAAAAAAGGGCTCTTAAATGATTAACATTGCCCTAATTTGTGTTTTAAGAATAGCTTGCTCATGTTTTGACCACCACGCAAACGTTACCTAGCTTGCAAATGACAATGCCTAATACAGCAGAAGACGCAGAGGCCCGTGAGCCTTCTTCGTCTTGTGTTTATATTTGTCCGATTATGCCGTAATCCTTTCAGTGTTATTGCGAAGAAATCGAGTGTGCGATATGGCAGGAATAGAAGACTATCAAAACTACAAAAAATTTAAGGATTTGAGAGAGGATCCCAACGCTGCATGGGAACCAGCGTTTCCTGAAGGACCCAGAGCAAGTCGTAGCATTCGCCCTCAGGAGTTAGAGATAAAACCTAGAGCTCCTCCACGCTCTCCCGATGGAGACGAAGGTAAAGTTGTGTTCTGAATCACCATACGAAGTGTATGTTTAAGTAGGAAACACCCTGTCCTCCCTGCTTTGTTGCACTGTTTGTAGCAGGTTAAGATGTTTCTAATGCAACTTTCACTTTAGAGGTTAAATTGTCATTCGGAACATACAAGGGATCGCAAAAGACAACTTTCAAAGTTAAATTTTTCACGCTTGTTATTTTTTTTCGAATGGTTTGGTCTATGTCATCTTCCATGTTGTCACGGTTGCATTGTGATTACATAATTTGTAGCCGCCTGCTGTTATCATTAACCGTCCTTGCTGAACTTTTCTATGGGTAGGAGAGTAGCGTTTCTCTCTTAATTTTTTCAGAAGCTGTTGTACGTCGATATGTTGGAGTTGGTGTCGGCCTTGCAACCCTCATAACAGAAAATCTTCTCAGCCATCCGTTTGTTGTACTTAGGAGACAATGTCAGGCATGTATATTTCAACCATTGTTATTAATTTTATTTTTATACACGCTAAACGTAGAGTTCTATTCAAGGCTGGCACTGAAGCTTGCTGCTTTGCTTCAAATCTAACTCTGTACATGTCACACAGGTTCACAACGCCTCTCAGCGCTACCACTTGGTACCTATTACTCTAGTGCCAGTTATTATTCATCTTCATCAGCGACAAGGAATTACAACGCTCTGCAAGGGATTGGGATCCATCCTTCTTGTTCGAGGAATGACACTAGCTGTTGAAGATCTCATATCCAAGTTTACTCCATGGCCAAAGTAAGAAAACACAATCATCTCAGGATGCAAATTAAGTCAGCGTTCAGTATAATGTGACCGAATCCATAAGTGAGACCTGTGTTTTTCTCTTTTCTAGAGAAGTAAATGCTGATAGCTCACTAAAATCTTTTGGACAGCACTTATTGCTCAAATGGTAAGTGAATGTTTTACCATTATAAATATTGCATTAAAGAGGAAACACCACCATTATTCATAATAATTTGTTCTCTTGCAGTGTTAGTTTAGCGATTGTCACTCCATTTTACTCAGCCAGCCTAGTTGAGACAGTTCAGAGTGATATTGCCAGTGAAAAGCCAGGCATTTTTGATGTTTTCAAAGAAGGTGTTGTAAGGCTTATAAGCTGGGGATGCCCACAGAAAGGTAAGATGGCCCCAAAAAATTCCATTCCATGTCGGTAATTAGAGAAACAGAGTTCCTTCATGTTATTATCTGTCATTCTTAGGGCGGATGCTTCCTGTTTGGGCTCTTGTGACACCCACTGTGATGTACGGATTGTTGAAGTACCTTGTCTGTCTATTCACGAGAGGAATCACTAATCGTTTCCTCCATACACAACAACGAGCCTTGAAAGAAAGACAAGTAAGTGTATATCCTTAAGTCATCAATGCACATTTTTGTCCAATTTCACGGATGAACATGTGCCCCTAATTTCTTCTCATTCTATTGGAGTGAAAATGAATGAATTAACACACCCTGTATCTGTATATTTTAGGGTGCATTTCCACGAGTAATGCATCAGACATCTGAGGACATTGAAATAACATCGTCACTTGTAGGATTAGTGACAGCAGATGTGCTCCTCTTTCCACTTGAAACTATTCTGCACAGGTAAAAAAGATATTACCCTTTTTCTGGGGTTTTGCCAGTTGGTCAGATTTTTTTTTTTTAATATATGCAAATAAAGTCCTCACATAAGTAATTAAAGAATTTCATTTATCTTATGTTTGTAGGTTACATCTTCAAGGAACAAGAACAATCATCGACAACCTTGACTCCGGTTATGAAGTAACCCCAATTCTCACCAGCTATTCTGGTATTGGGGATTGTTACCGAACAACTCTGCAGCAGGAAGGAGTCCCGGGGCTTTATAAAGGATTTGGTGCCTTAGTGTTGCAGTTTGCTGCACATGTAGCAGTAATCAAACTTGCAAAAGTAATGCTGACCGAGCTTGGGCGTCTTTTAAGTGGTGGAGGTGGAGGTGGAAGTCCCAAAGTAACTTCTCCCCAGGAGGAGATTATAACAGAGTCATTTCGACCACAGTCATACCCTTACTCACAACAGCAGATACCTCCTTATCCCCATCAGCGTTACACTCACTACCCTCCAACTGAGCCACCACCGGTCAATTCTCCTGGCCCTCATCCACAATATTTTTGGACGAATTAGCTCCTATGATTTTCTAATGTGACGGTTGAGGGAGAGTAGCTTTAATAATCATTGTTCTTATGCCATGTAATTTTGAAAATTATTTTGTGGCATGGATGGATTTATCTAGTCCTGTCTGGATATTTATTTGAACTGGTAATTTGGAGTGGAGAGCTCCTGGAGTCATTTTGAGTGGTTTCTGTGTTAATTGTTATGTGTACAATGTATTATGTCATGATTTAATAAGTGGACTACAGTCTACAATTATGAGCAAAATGTAGTTGGAAACAAATCAGATTTTGAATCTTCAAAACATGGTCCAAGCAATTCAAGTCATCAGTCATTGAAGTCTACAATAAATTCTTAGGCTTAAGTCCAGACGAATGAAACAAATTATGTGATGCAATTCCAACCCTCCCTTTTTCTTGTTATAAGAGTTTCTTTAAAATTATTGATTTTTTCGTCTCTTTGAAATAGACTGTCTCTATTTGATTTGCATAGACTGTCTCTATTTTATTTGCAATTTCATGTTTGCTTTTGATGATCCAATCCATCCATGTAATCAATATTCAATATATTTTCCTTTAAAA
>CABIKL010004108.1:0-10131 GCA_902196195.1 Aptinothrips rufus | reverse complement strand
ACTGGCGGGGGCCGGGGAAGGGAGGAGGGGTGCATCCCAACCGCCACCAGAATCGCGACGTTAGGCCGTTCTCACTAGAAAAACAAAACGACATCCACTAACCAGGCGGGAGGTGAGGTGCGTACTGTACCCCACTACTTTCTCCTCCTTACCGCTCGCTGGGCCACTGGAAGCTGTTTTGTTCTTCGTACTTCCACTTCCGGCCGCGTTTAGAACACCCGTCTGTATTTGGCACGTAAGCTACTTCGAAGGAGTCGAGAGCGAAAGATGAAGAAAACGACGACATGGCATGATGTGGAGCGGGGCTCTTCAGCGAATAGGGCATTTCCAAGGTGCCTGACGCGACACTTCGAAAAACAAGCCTACGTACACAAACAAGGGCAAGGGGTGAGGAGCTAAAGAGGATGCGGATACACAACCGCCTCACCCCTCGCCCCTATTTGTGTACTTCGGCTTGTTCTTTTCTGTTCCGCTTCGGACATCTTTGGAATACCCCACTGAACTAACCCCTCCTCCGTAGATAGCGGAAGCCATTTTCTTCTCCTCACTTCATCTTCAGGCCATCTTTGAAATACCGTATTGTTTTTACTGACCGGTGGAAAGGTGATGAAGGCGAAGTGGCTGAGTCCGCGGAGAAGATTAGCAAACTCAAAGTACTGCTAAAGGATGAGAAAGAACAAAAGCGGCTTCCACTGCGCAGGCGACAGCGGAGGTGCAGAGTGTAGTCCGTGGCTCGTCACCCCTCGCTCCGCCACTAGAGGCAGTTCTTACATCCGCTCTAAACCGTCTCATTCCTACTATCCCCTCTCGTCAGGCCACTAGAGGGCATTTAGTTCCTTCGCTTGAAGAGTGTGTTCGCTGTACCCTCCTTCCCAAAACGTAAAAGTTAACATTAACATTGTGATCCTAGTTTTTGTCTTACCTGAATCTTACTTTAGCGTTAAAGCAACTAAAAAGACGGATGTCGTTGAGAATCCGGTGAAGAAAAGCAACAAGTCACCTTGTTCGAAGGAGTCGACTGACTGGGAACACAAGAAGCCGCACACAACCCACCAGACGCAGTCAACCGAGCAGTCAACACACTGCTTTTTTCCCCCTCCCTTCGCTGTGCGTCCGACGACTGTGCCGACTGTGCCGTATAGGGTAGTCCGGAGATAGCCAGAACGGAAGTTGAGAAGAAGTCAAGAAAACGAAACCGAATAGTAAACATAGGTCTCGTCAGCGGCCGCCTCATTACACGAGACGCGCTGACCAATGAGGTGAGGCGCTCGCAGCCCGAGCCTCGGAGCATCGGGTGTCAGGTGACGAGGCAGCCGAAGCCGAGACGATGTTTGCCATTCGCTTTTGGTATTCTTGACTTCTCAACTTCCGTTCTGGCTATCTCCGGACTACCCTATTTACTAGAGCCTGAGACGGGAGAGAGAGTTGATGTTTTGGCTGGCTGCGGGCGAGCCTGAGACGGCTCTGCTAGGGGAGGCACAGGAATCAGGCTACCTATAACCAAAGACCTGGATACTTGGTAAAGAAACGCCATGGCTTTCGCGCCGCCATCTTGACGAGTGACTGGGGAGACAACTGCTGCGACTGCCGCACCAGCCCAGTATTACAACTAAAGACGTGGTATGAGAAATTGCGCGCATCGCGTTTCTTTGCCAAGTATCCAGATCTGTAGCTGTAACCTGGTGTAACTCGCGGCTGGTGGTGGTGGGAATAGTGTATGTCAGTCGAAGAAACATGCGAATAACGAAAGTCCTCTTAATGATTGTTTGGAAGATTGAGGGGAAGTATCGGATTAATATCCCGGAGAGAAGGTCTAGAAAATGAAGGAATGTGAGCTCGAAACATCGTGTAGCGCTGAAAAGTACAGGATTTGATCGGAATTTTGTGCTCTTTACGAAATTTATGTTTCAGAAACATATCAGTGGGCGTGTCTTTTGCTAGGCCTGTCAAAAGCTTTTAGCTCGTTTTTTTTTTTTACGAAACCTGTTCTGTGACCATGTTAGCTGTACGGAAGATAGTGTCCTCGCGTAACAGGCTGAGCTAAATAGTTTAGCTTACTCAACCGAGGGGCGCGTCACTTCCTCAAAAAGTGTACACGCATAACATCATTAAATGACAGAACATCACTACTTAACACATCGAAAAATAAAGATAGTATTAGAATTTATTGTGTTTTTAGATCATCTCGTTTACTGTGCACTCCAGATAAGTTAATGCTCAAATTCTCCATATTTCAAAAACTCACCTTCAAAATTTGTGCACAACATTACATGAGTAATGCGCCCCTCGTACTCATACACGCCAGGCTTAGCCCATGTGTAGCTCGTGTAGCTCACACCTAGCCTAGGCTTGCGCGGCGCTTTAGGCTCGGCCCCAGGGGCTTCGTTTCACAATGTAACAGAGCATGCCGATATACCGTAGGGGCTCTAATCGAAAGATCGGAGATATGACTAGGCACAACATAATCTACTCGTTTGTGGCCGATATAGAATGTGCGTTATACAGCCGATCCGCTTGAGACCGAAATACGCCAAAATACAATAGCCTAATTTCGGGACGCCATAACCGTTGTGGAAGGATTGAATGAAATCATTTTACAGCGTGGCAGCGATTGACTCGAATCCAGTTCTGATCCGACATTAGTTCGCGTACTCTATACCCCTCGTTCTGCGGTGCGTTTTAAATGCGTCTCGTCTCCTAGTGTTTACGGGGCCAATACCGCGTTCGGATCTTGACCGTCTCGTCCTTTCTGAAGAGCGTGCCGCCGCCTTGGGAAGGCAATCTGTGGCTAGTCATGGTGACTCTGCTGGAGGGGGGAGGGGAGGAGGCGGGAACGCCCCTGCCTCCACAGATACATCGGCGCGGCCTCCAGGAAGGTACGCCCGCAGTACTCCATTTTCCGCCTGATGCTGGGCAGTGCGACGTCAACGTCGCTACCGCCAGCCACAGTGTCACACCAAAGTCCTCTTGATCCGCGCCTGAGAACAGCCGCGTAACCGCGAAGATTTAAAAAAGAATATGAAATGAACATGCACCTCTCTGTGTTTGAAACCTCTTGCAGCTTTGCTCCGTACCTACCGCAAGGAGCGGCGTTATCACGACGTTTGACAACCCGATATTAGCCCAGAAATCGTATTTGTTAAGAAAATGTTCGCAACAAGGTCTGTTTGGTCTGGAAAGTTCACACTTTACCCAGATGATAACTTTTGTCGGCTTTGTGTACGTACAATTTGGTTGTTCTCAAGCCTTGTGTACATTTTTTCGTGCGCAGTAAAGAACGCAATTGTACTCAGTTGCGTACGATTGTCAGTACACCATTTGCATGAAAAAGAAAAAAAATAACTTTACGCTTACGACAGTAAAATAATCAATAACGAAAATCGTGCGCTTAATCTAGGTCCGCTGCCTATGCGCTCAGAGAAAACAAAAGTTAGAATACACAAGGACTAAATCAGGTTTCGCACAAAATTTTGCTCACTGTCAGAAAGCGAGCAGCATCTGAAACCCTGCTCCAGTTTCTGTTCAGAATCTAGTTATTGGCTGTCGTACGTTTTAAATTTTGTTTTTACTGAGCGTGATCATGCCCGCTTGTCAATATCCACACTGTCCTTCCCACACGCCTGGGTGTAACGCAAACGAATACTCTCTCGGCTATGTTACGGTGGTACAGAGCAGCACAATGCACAGAGTCACAGGCAATCTCGGTGCACATCGGTAACCACGAGTCCCTCAACACGACCACACCGTTGACCTGTCCAATCGCTGATTCAAAACACAGAATGCAAATATTTATCACCGTCGATCTTTGCCGAGACTCGCAATCATATTTGCTGGCCTTCCAGGACACGCAATTGCATTTGCTGGCTCGATTGCCTCGGTATAAGTGACTCTGGGAGTTAAAATAAGGAACTGGGCTAAGATGTCGCTTGGCGTCTGTTTCCTGGGTGTGGACCCGCCTCGCACTCGCTGACAGACTGACAGACTCGCTGCTGGTCCAGCTGATCAGTGGGTACAGCAACGCGACTCGGTGCCACCTTTCGGAACTACCAAGATAGTCTACCGCTAGTCAGCTGTTCTCTTTCGTCAGATCCTTGTCGTCGACATGGACTCCAGAGTACGTGTCCTACTTTTTTCGCTATTTAGGCTTTCGCGAAACTCTGTCAAAACTCTTAAATTAATGTGAAACCAGCACCCAAAACAAGGTGATGGCGTTTTAATACTAACAACTTGAGGTAAAAATTTTGATTTGCTACACTCTATACATACCTTGAAATAATTTGGGAAAAATTGGGAAAATTACTTTGCTTGCCCCCAACTCGTACTGTGTTTTGAAATATGGTCATTACCATTAAAATATTGCTCAAAAACACTTAAGACATGAACGATTTGGTTACCTTCGTGAGAGCGACTTCTGATATATTAAGCGTACATTTGGAATCCAATGTCTCTATTGTATATTATAATTTATTAACTTTTTTTTTTAAATCCGGTACAAATGAAACGCGTGAGAAGCTAATTATTCTTCGAACTCAGGCCATTTTGAAAGAATAAATCTTTTAAAAAAATCGAGGAAAAAAGAAAAGCGGCGTTATCTTTCTTAGTTTGAGTAGGATGTCGAAAACATTTGGGTGCGTTTCGTAGCGCACTCGAGCCTTCCGTCCGCATGCCTCGCCATACGAAGCCAATCGAGTCCTTATACCGCTGACACTAATGCATCATACTCTGTGACCTTCCCATCGCGTTAATTCCATTTCGATGGTCGCAGTATATCCGGTCGGGACGATCACGATCTGGTACAGATATATGAGCAGCAGCAGATTTGTCAGTAACGCCAGAGGCAGTGGATGCCATGGGTCTATGGACGCCAGCCGCTAGTTCTCTTCTGGGGTCCAGTGCCCTACTGCTCCTCGATATCCTCGTCCTCGTGATCGTCCAGAATCCCGATGATGTAGCAGCGAAGCGTAGCCGAGTATGTCTGGTCTACGACAGTAGTAGTCTAGTCTGCGCGCCGATGATTCTCAACGTGATATACTTAAAGCTAAAATGACCTAAATATTCTCTCTACTTTCTCGCTATTACACCGTGCAATCAGCTCGTTTTGGACTTATTAGAAAGCTCATCTTGAGTCTCTAGTGAATAAACTGTTCCACCAGAGCGGAACCAACACGCACGGATTTTTTCACATTTCTTACTAGGTGTTCCTGTGTGTGCGGCCCGCATGTGGGCCGTAACACTGGGGTACCTTTGCCTTAGTCCTATAGTCGTATTCTTTTCAGTTTTTCTTTCATCTCTGTGGCAGACCAATTGGAACGATGTAATGATACGCTTTCGATCGGCTAACCCATGCCCGGGTATGGACATGGCCATGACTCAAGCTAACTTCTCGCTCAGGATGGAAGGCAGGACCTCGGTGGTCATCGACGTCGACTTATACGTCAACAGGACAGCAACCACAATCACAAAGGTGAACCGTGTGATCTTGCGGAGCCCATCCGGAGGAAGTGCTCACTTTGACTAGATGCACAGATGCAACTTCCTAGGTCACCCCTCCCATGAGGGGTGTCATTTTCAGGTGGGGATGACACGCTCCTCAGCCTCGTCCCCGATTATCTCTTAATATTTTATTTGGTATATACGTGTATCGTAAGATTTTTACGAGTTTGTTCAACAAGGCCTCTTTTTTTCTCCTTTTTTTCCTTATTTTAATTTTGACCCGCACCCTCTACCAGCAACGAGTGCGAAATAAAGGTTTTTCAGGTTAAGTGGCAGATAGGTCGAGGCAGGGAAAGAGACGGCCGTCGCAGCAATATAGTGACTCGACTCGAGTTGCCCTTTGCCTTTTGAGACTACAGACGTTGGCCAAGACATGTACTTTTCGTCATCTAAATTAAGAGAAATCTTAAGATTGTCGTTGATCACCCCTACCCCTAACTAAGACCCATGTAGTGATTTTGAACCCCTACACTTACCCCCTTCACTCGTACGTAATTTTTGAAAATTCCCATATTCAAAACTGTCATTATTTTTGTTGTCCTACTTGCAAACAACAAATCAGCGATTGTTTTCTTTGTGACTGCTGGTTCTTATTGCTCCTGACAATTGTTGCATTTACAGTTCATCTTCAACGTGACTAGATGCAAGGACGTCATTTCCCGTACCTCCTGTCGAGCACCCGAGGTGCGAGCATTCACAACTAGTATTTGCACGCTGCTCGTCACACCTCTTATGCCATGGTCACGAATTATACAGAGACTGGAACCTCCAATAAAATGTCCGGTTAAGAAAGTAAGTGCAATTATTATTGTACCTCGAGACAGTGGCGCAAGCGCTTTCGGAATGGGGTGTCGCAAGCCAGCAGCGCGGGGTGCGTGGGGTACCCCCCCCCCCCCCCCCCCCCCCCCCCACACCCCCTTTTCCGCCCCATCACCATGCACTTTTATATGAATATGTCATACAATTTGAAGGGCAATGCAAGCGAAGCGAGCTGAAAGCTATAGGTTTTTCATGTTACGAAACGACGATTGTAGCCAATATCAGTAGTAAAATGTGGGACAAGGTACGGTGGCTAAGGTTCGCGCCTGGTTTCGAGCGCCGTCTTTGGAGTACCCTTTTGTGGTGGAGGTGGGTACGGGACCCCACGGCGGGGACCCACCCCCCACCCACCCCTACGAAGGTGTCGCGGCTGCGACACCTGGAGATAGGCGCTTGCGCCACTGCCTCGAGAAAAACTCGATGCCTTCGTGCTACAAAGCCGGAATTCAGTAGGCTCGCACTTACAGGGGTGGGTCGACATGAACCCCGTCCGACATGAGCCCCGACGTTGTGAGCCCCGGTCAGAGCCCCAACATGAGCCCCGACATGGAGCCCCAGTGTGAGCCCCAGGTACAAGAGCCCCGGTCAGAGCCCCGAAATGAACCCCGACAAGAACCCCGACATGAGACCCGCAATCAGAGGACGTCAAGACAACATTTTTTGACGATCTTGGTGCGGAGCTCATGTTTGGGCTCAGGTCGGGATTCATGTTGGGGCTCTGACCAGGGCTTTGATACTTGGGGCTCACACTGGGGCTCCATATCGGGGCTCATATTGGGGCTCTGACCGGGGCTCACAACGTCAGGGCTCATGTCGGACGGGGTTCATGTCGACCCACCCCAAATTTCGACTTTTTTTTCCCAAACCCCAACGACGCTTCTCTACCTCATCTATAAATAAAGATATGACCGTTTTTGTCGAAACGATCAAAATTGATGCCTACCCAGACCTTGAAAAGTATGTATATATATATATATTTTTTTTTTTTCTTTTTTCAAAATTTGATTGAAATTGGACGAAGTTGTAGGGAACGAGACGAAGATTCCGGCCTGCCTGTCTGTCTTGCACTGATACAAACTCCCTAAGAATCAGTCTCAGTCGCCCTCCCCAGCTTGACTCTGTTCTCACCAACACACATCCGCGGCCCCAGTCCGAAGGGCAGGTACGCCTTGTCCGACCTGGCCGCCACCTGCTCAGGGCTGAAGCGCTCGGGGTCGAATCGCTGCGGGTCCGGGTAGAAGGCAGGGTCGTGGTGCACGGCGTATACCGGCACCATCAGCCTGGTCCCCGCAGCCAGCCGCAGGCCCTCCAGCTCAGCCCCGCCGGCCGACACCCGCACCAGCGTCGCGTTGGGAGGGTACTTCCTCAGCGTCTCTGTGGGTGGCAGCCCGGGCGAGAAATATCAGTCACGCTGTGAACTCAAGAAGTGTGTTACATTTGCACCGAAGCTTCCGTATGAAACTAAACTACGTGTCTTTCTATTCGATAAGACAAATTACGTGCGTGTTTCGAACAGAGAATCCGAACAACTTGCGATTTCCGCTAAGATATCGCTTTATGGAAAAGAACGCCTTCCTGTTCTGTATGGTGGCAGCAAGGCACTTCGAAACCCTACGCTTCAGGGCGTATCGAAATCTTATGTCAACATCAAGGCGATCTAATCTGTACCATCAAGGCCAGCGGTTTCGCCTTGCGATCCAGAAAACCAACCTACATCAAAGTCGCGACCCCACGGCAGGTTTTCGCGACCCAACGCGACCCCAATACTGGAAATAAAGTACGAGGAAAATGTTCTTAACTCTGAGAAACATAAAAAAACTTACACAAATACATGCTTCATTTATAAAACGGTGTGCGTCTAGGTCACTCCTACCCCATTTTCAGGTGTTTCCAAAACCAACGCGTTAAAGATTAGAACGCCATGGCGTTCACATCAGATTTTAGTACGCCCTTGGACGTAGCCGCTTATAAGCGTTTCGAGACGCCTTGCTGCCCCTATAGAGGACAGAAAGGTGTTATTGTTCTCTTCCATAAAGGCGTTCCGATTCCCAACGCCTTGTCAGGCGCTCGGAGGTCAAGGTTTCACAGTGCCTTACCTTTGACCACCTTGTCGAGGTACTTGGAGTCAGCCATCGCCTCGCTGGTGAGCGTGCCGTGGCGCTGCAGCACGGCATCCAGCTCGGCCTGCAGTCGGCGCTGGAGGTGCGGCTGGTGGGCCAGCTCCAGCAGGCCGAAGGTGATGGCGGGGGCCGTCGCCTCGAAGCCAGCGCGGAACGTGGCGAACATCTGCGGGGCCTCCACCAGCGGCATGAAACCTGCGACATCGCAAAGGTCAAGGTCATCAGGCGATTAACGCCCATTCATATTAGAACAACACCTGAAAATAATCTGGCAATGCACTGTAAAATTCTAGTCGTCACTTTGACGATAATGTCATGGCAATTTTTGGTTGCAATAACGTCGTCATTGCTTGATTACTATGTCATCACTCATAAAATGCGTATAGCAAATTGGAACCTGTATGGTTATTCTATCCTGCATATGACGAACATGTCGTTTAACTTGATAATACTTTGTCGACATTTTGTTCTGTCTGACTTGCAGATTTCGTTTCATCACAAGAAATAGTTCTCACAATTAAATTCAACTAAACCTACACTGCAGCTTCGTACGACGATGTTTTGTTTTAAAACACGCAGGCGCGGACTGAATTGATGAGAGGAAAGGGCATGCTCCTTAAAACGCTTTCAGTCTGTGAAGAAAAAAACGGAGTGGCCCGCAGTACTAAGTGGTACGCAGAAGCTGGCGCTCTTGCATCCTTCACTGTAGGCAACCATACCACACTCGTGCTGGACGGGTAAGTCTACCCTACGCTCGACAGGCGCTATGAGAGCCTGCCCGCGCTCCGGGCAAGGATGTGAGACTCTAAAAGGTGGGCTCTGGCGGGCTCCCTGCGTGCTGTCTTAGTTACTGCCACACTACTGGTTGGTTGTTTGGTCTCCTTCCCTTGAACTAGCCAAATTTGGGTCCACATATAACCTATAACACTGCCTGTTTGTTATTACCTCGGATGCTTTCGTTATGGGTAACGGGTAACATCGATGAGTACGAATAAATGAGAAACACGTAGTTTAAACCGACGCGCGGGAAAACACATAGAGAGCGAATTTTAAATGCGCGGTAACTACGTGTCAATTAAACCGCGTGTTTCTCATTCATATACCCGTCGACATATTCTGCAGCCGGTAATAGTGTACTCCAAGGAAGGTCTAAAACGGAAGGCGGCGGGTTGTCAGCTCCGGCTCACCTCTTGCCCTGACAATGGAACTCATCTTGTTCTTCGCTCTTCCAGTTCAGACCTTGTAGTATCTTATTACACTGCCTGCGTCGCCGTTTCAACGTGTGTTATAGGGTAGTCCGGAGATAGCCAGAACGGAAGTCAGGAAGAAGTCAAGAATACCAAAAGCGGAAAGGAAAGAGTATGAGCAATTTACACGTGCTTCCATCTTGACAAGATTATGGAAGGACTCGCCCCAACTGGCGCGTGTGAATTCTCATACCGGCTCTTTCCTTTCCGCTTTCGGTATTCTTGACTTCTTCTTAACTTCCGTTCTGGCTATCTCCGGACTACTGTATTACCACCTGCAGAGTAAGTTGCCCATAAGGAAAGCATGGGATAATATTGCAAGCAGACAGTGTTACAGGTGGACAATATCGCTAGTTTACGGGGAACAGACCAGTGGCGGATCCAGAAAGACTTTGAGGGGGGCCGATACAGGACAAATTGCCTACTACCAGTGGCTTTGCCTACCCTCCAGG
>CABIKL010004107.1:0-10132 GCA_902196195.1 Aptinothrips rufus | reverse complement strand
TTAAGTAAAATCGCGTCACACATCGAATCCACGTCGAATCTACGGGGATTCGACGTGTCTGTTTTCTTATGAGATTAACGGCAATATGGCACTGTGGTGTGAACCAAAGTGAATATTTCTGACCGAGGAAGTCAAATATCAAACAGGAATATAGATCGAAAACTCGTCGATAGCTCGGCGAAATCGATCATCCCCCAATTGTCGATCCGTCGACGTCGATTCGACGTCGATTCGACCAACCATTTCTGGCTGGGATGATTCTCTCCATCTATGAACAAGTGGGAAAAGAATGTAGCAACCGTGACCAAACATGTTTCCTTGTTTTTTGGATGATTGCCGATGATTGCTTTTACCTGTTAAGTGTTAGAAAATAGGAGGGATCTTTACCGATGGATTTAGGATGCTTCGATAGCTGGTGCCGCTCTAACTAGAATGCTTTCATGCTTTGATTTCATAACATTTCGTTACACTCAACGCATTGCAGCCTCTCTTCTCCGTCTTTTAAAGCACACACAAAACCAAGCTTCAAAAACTCTTCCTGATATTTTCTGGCGACTTGCCTGCTTTTTTTCTTGGGTAGGGAAGCTGCTGGGGTTATGGTGACCTGGGATTCGGCGGTAGTCACGTCGGTAGACGCTGAGGGTGGTTTCAGACGGGTGTGGGGTCGGAAAAATCTGCCACTGAACCACTTTGTGTTTTCGGAATTTTGGAGGGAGACGGTTTGTCGGCGATGATAAAAAGAAGAATTTGGAACAGAAATATTTGCAATCGAAAAGTGTAAAAGAAATATAGAAAAAGGCATGCGACAATGCCGCGAAACTACGGGGACTAGCGTGAGGGCCAACAACCGAAATCTATCCAACCATCTCTATTTTCGCAACCTGATGTGCAATCATTGCAATAATCACTGCTTATCCTGTACTATCTTTTATATCTTGGTCCGAGAGAATTACCGTCTCTAAGTACTGCCTTACTGCTGTCATCCTGGTTCTCGCCGAGCTAACGCCTCACTACTAGACTACAGCTTAACCGCTCAAACGTTATCCGGATGGACTGCCACGAACTTTTGAACAACTTTTCGAGGGTGTGCGTGCAACCAGTAGAAATTGTGCACTAGGATTAGGGTATTATTATGAACTACCAGACCGGAAACAACAACAACAAAACGACACGGCGAGCGGGGGAGCGGGTGGCTGCAGCGGAATGAACTTACCCCTGTCCCCCGCTCGCTGTGTCGTTTTCTTTTTCTTATTTCCGGTTGGCTCTTCATTCGAATACCATATTGATTGTACCTGTTAGTACTGCTGGATATTTTGTAAAATATTCCACAGTTTTGCTGAAAGTAAACAGAAGACAATGTTCCAAAAATCGGTAAATCGGGACAATTTGCTCCAAATTCGAAACTTTGAATTGTTTCTGAGAAATACGTTGAGTTGACTTTCTCTTGGAGTTATTTCTCTGGAATGAAATTAGGAGCCAGAAGCAGAAGGCTGACGCATGTTCAAATGCAGGATCTGCCTGCAATTTGTTTCTTGCGTTAAATTTTATTTTTTGGCTTGTCTTCATGTTGCAGGCCGCTCCTCGTGATCAGGAACACGAGCTGGAGGTGACGTACACTGGTAAGGAACAAATCGAAGGGTCGATGCACACAAGAAAACGGGAGTACATATGAGTGCGCTGGAGCAGTACACAAATTGCAGTTGTGTGCAAAATCGAAACAGTCCAAATCGAAGGCTCCGTGCCACACATATTCAAGAAACGTGGTACCCAGTCCCAAGATGTTACATTTTCGAACAGGTTCCACCCAGCACATAAATTTACAGTAAGAAAAAAGGGCATTGATACGGAAACCGGTGCGCGTAGAATAAGGATGTTAGTTTCGGAACTGAGGATATAGAGTAATGGCCCTATTTCGGACGAGCGTATCCAATTCAGGCTACCCCAATATTTCTAATACAAGTAACTCCAGGTCTCGTCAGCGAAAAAATATAAGAGACACCAGTCACACAAAGAAACATCGAAAATTAGTCTTCATGGAGTGCGTAAACAAGATCATTCAAAAACCTCTTTTAAAAACGTGAGAAAGCTGGCCCTTTTTAGGGCCGTTTTCATCCGTGTCTAGAGACGCGTTCGAAAGGAGTTTGCGTCCATTTGACCGGACAAAAAGTGAGTTCACAATTTCAGCTCATGCCCCAAACCAAATATCAGCATTCAATACTTGATTTCAGAAAACGCGAGTGGGTAGCCCGAAATAGGTTCACTTTTTCACTCTTGGCGATTTTGCAGTGTTTTGTGAAATGTCGTCTCAAGCCCATATATTGTCCGAAAAATTAAACTTTTTAGCATCTGAAATGTTAGAGGACGTATCACTTTTGACGAATTAGATGCATAACCAAACATGTTGCGTTGTTTTGGTTGTGCTCAAAACTGCCATGAAATATGCTCTAGAAAGTGTTTGAAGTGCTCCACATATGGACGAACTACAATACGAGCGGGCGCGTGACGTGGTCGGGGAGAGCCAAACCGCGCGAACGTGCACGAGTACTACAAATGAAAGCCTTCTGTGTTCTTGGGCGTCACAGAGCACCCAGTCGTAAGCATTGGGTTCTCTGTGTTGTGCGTTTTCTGGACGGGAAGTGGAGTTGGAAAGTGGGGGGGGGGGGGGGGGGGGGGGGGGGGGGGGGGGAAGGGGAATCGTGGCCGGAGGCCCCGTGCCCGTGCCCCGGAGCGCTAGGATAAGGATGCTAAGTCCCTCTGCGACGACGTAGTCTGTCGCATCCTGACCCTAGTATAATGGACTGACCCCTCGAATAATTGTTATGTGAGAAGCTCGGTTTAACATTGCTAGATGGATGAAAGAAGTGAAATCGGACGACGCTTTCACGTGTCGCACGACGCACGAGGCCTGAAGTCCCACGGCCTTCACGCGATAACGTAGGGTCGCATGGTTGCGGTGAGACAAACTCATCACTGAGGTGTCCTCTACCGCACAAACCAGTAACCGGATCGAAATCTGACAGAGCATATTCGTCCGCTTACTGCAAATTTCAATTACTTTCAACTACCAGAAAAGGTGGATAATCCCCGGCGTGGCTTAGATGACACATGTCTTTGCAAGGAAGTAATCCTTGAATTTTAATACGTAAATCCATTCGAATCCAGTGAATAAGTCTCCTTCTCTTGGACGTGTTTTGAGGTGGAGGAAGGCGTGTGCATAAGAAGCTTCCTCACAGTGACGTGATCTAATACGATATTTGCTGCAGGCGTGGACAACGATTGCGTGAACGGGCTGCTTAAATCCACCCAGAAGGCCGTAGTCGCTACCGCCAAAAACTGCTGGAAGGCTAATCAGGAGTCGTGGCCAACCGTCATGTACCCCGTGTGCCTGGTGTGGAGTTACGCCGTGCTCGCTGTCGAAACAGTGCAAGCCTACAGCGAGTGCGTCCGGAAGGGCTGATTCGACAGCTGCACTACCGATCAAATTTTTGCATGCTGTATTTTGGCACGATGAAAAATAATCTTGGTCTGGGCCAACTGCCCGAAAGCTACCAGATTAAAAACATGGCAATTTTGCAATAAATGTAGTTTTGAAATTATGTCTTAAAGTTTTGGTATATTATAATTTTATTCGAAATACAGACCAAGTAGTGTCGACAGTATTCTTTCTTCAAATCCTGATTAAACATCTCACAAAAAACACTACACAATACTGGCGTGTTGAAAGCCCTGGGAGTGAATGGAAATCGTAATTGCACAGAATAATATGCCAGAGATTTGAAAATGTAAATCTGAATTTTGTAGCGTATCCTTCATCTCTGAAAATGTAAGTTGGTATTTTGCTAGAGCTTTGATGCGATCAGCTTTATTTTGTTGACCGACAGCTTTATGACAACCTATTTTACAAACAGGGTCCGCAAGATTGGGACCGCCCGCAATCAAATCCCCATGATGCCACCGGGGGTGCTTGATAACACTGTTATTGAAATTGTGTTGAACAACACCTTTTTAAATTGTTGACAATTCAATGCATTATAGTGCGTTGCTCAATACATTTAAAACGCATTGGGAAATTTCACTATTTTAAAAGTGTGCTCATTATTGCACTTATGTGTGTTGACTTTTCTCACTACATTATGTAGTGATCAGTACATTAAAAAAAAACGTTACGATTTCTTTCAATAAACTTTTTTTTTGTATGAAAGCTATTGCTTAAAAAATGCGTTGAACTTTTCAATGCTCTATGGGAAACGAATTTTGAGTTTCAACACAATTTTTAAGATGAATTTCAACACACAATTACAGTGAATATTCCCACTGGAAAGAGCTTTCTGGACCTACTTCGGTTTTGCCCTACCTAACGAGTTAAATAGACAATGTCGTATTGGAAATCCACAAAAACGGGCCGTGAAGCGGAAGAAGAGCATAACTCTAAAACGATCTCCACTCTTGCGGAAATCAAAAGTCTCAGTAGCCAGATATTACAGGGTTTCCATATTCAGAAGGACTAAGTGACGCAAAGACCCGGAAAATTTCCGAAAAAAAATAAAAACACATGACAGAGTCACATGTTCCCATTCCCTAAGTTTTTGACGAAGAGCGTACAGGTTTTGAAATCGGTGCTTCTTAAGCAAGTGGCAATGTATTTTTTATACAGGAGTTGGACGACCAATAACAGCCGACTTCACCGGAGGTATAGGCCTTTCGGATATTAAAGGCTGTCAGCTCCTATAAAAGGAGCTACTAGATTTTATGTGCACAAAAATTCCCGATACGTCAACGCCGTCTCGCTTGGTCCTCGGAATGCTGAAACATGAAACGATTTACAGTTAGTTTTGGCATGCGAATACTTGTTTACATAGTCATATGTGCCACGTGAGTGGAGTATTGCGCATCCTAGGTCGGTGGGAGGTTTGCAAGTTTTTGAACTCCACCTTCGTCCCCTTTAAGCTAAAAATTCGACAAAAACTGCTGACAATTCTTTAACAGGAAGCCTTCAAAGTGTGAATAGGAGCTTTCACATTTAATCTTGAGCAATACGCGTGTTTCATGCGTCCCGCTTAGTACTTTTTTGGCCTCCCTTGAGATCGGTCCAGATCCATGGAGAAACGAAGAGAGGGAGAAAAGGGGGGGGGGGGGGGGGGGGGGGGGGGGGGTGTCCTTTCGTGGGACTAATCTGAGGCGAAAGTAGTGATTGTATCGAGTCCTTCCATGCCAAGAGAGGGTACTAGCACCCTTCTATAGTGAATCAACCAGCAAAATTCGGCTGCACTCTGCTGATCTTCGACTAAATTTTCTTGTATTTTATTCTTTCCTTAAATCACGAAATAATCTTGTCAAACAATGTCAAACCTCTCGCCCACCGATTCATATCTGGCGAGAACGGCGGAGGAAAAGCGGAGGTATTGGAGGGATCCCCCTTCCCCACCCACCCACTCCGTAATGTAGATAGGTCTGGAGGCGCCACTGCCACTCACGACATTGAAATGCTGGCAAAACTGGATATGACAAGTGCAACATTTTTGCTGATCTCCTTTTTTACAGACTTATTATCTTTAGCGATCTAACTCAAATTAAGACCCAGAATATTGGGAAATGATGTATAGTGTTTCAAGAATCTATGTTTCTAAGAAAAAGTCGATTCGGGGTAAAGTTTGCTGTCTCTTTATCAGAGACCAACCGCTGCGACCGAGGCGGTCAGTGACAGACCGAGTGTTCATTCAGGACGTGGCTGAGGACGATCGCTACATCGAGCCGACGTTCAAACCGTGGCGCCGCGAGTAGTGCTGTCCATTTTCCGTGTAAACGGTGACTTTTCTCGACGGGAATGTAATTGTACAATTCCTGTTGTGGGCGTTATCTGTTTCCACGCGGTCGAACTGTCCGCGAAAACGACAAAAATCGTCGGTAACAGCTCGGGATCCAAGGCTGCCTGTTCGGTCAAAAACAGCGTTTTCTGGGACCACTGCTCTTTATGCATTACAGCCGAAATGGCACCGAGGAGCACTCCGCGGACGCGCGCTGTATGCCGGGCTGCAGCGCGGCCGTTGCTGAGTTCGCGCTGACGCGCCTCAAGAATAGGCTACCCTTCTGGCTCTGCTTATGGTGGGAGTGCCTATGATGCAGGCTCTGAGCGGCGACTCCGTGCGGAGTGGATCCATCTGTTTTGAGGAATTGTGTGGCAGTGTGTCCGAGTAAGCTATGGTTTTGTTTAGAGGGGCTGGCAATACTTTGCTTGTGTATTATGGTCAACGCTGCCCAAAAGACAGAGTTTCTTAACTTGAGACTTGCTAATAACATTGGCACACAACAGACAACCTCTCCGAGACAGGACCGTAGCCCCTCGCGTAGTTCGAGAGGAGGTCACGTCATAATTTTTGCGCATTTACAGTTGAAAATTTTGGCAAGTTGCCCAAATGCTCCGCGACCATCCTTTGGGCATATAAACGTGAATTCAGAGAAATTTATCGCAGGTATGGTGTTGAAGATTCTGATTCGCAATATAAGGTAAAACGAATGCTTGATTGGAATATACAATAGTTCTAATAAAGCTCTACTTCATCAGTCATATTACGTAAAATGGTGATGTGCGCTGTTCGTCCATGTACGTACATACCGTAAAATGGGGTGATTTCGATCAAAATTGATGTTTTTTTTTAAATCTCATAGATAAACAACATTTAATAATCTGAAAAATGTCATCAATATTGCTATGTCCTTTGGGCTCACAGTCAGGTGGTAAGAAAAAATGTAGGTCACATAACGTAGTAGATAAAAATGCGAAAGGAGAGATCGGAATCACCCCACTAGTGGGGATGATTTCGATCACTTGCCGTTTTTTTTAAAGTTAAATCACACTCTATGAACCTCGGAGACAGTTTCGCGCATTTCCAGCGGTCACCATGAAAGAAGTGGACTTGGGAGCAAAGAGTTCAACTTGGCAGCACCTAACAAGTCAAAAAGTAAAATATTTAAGAACGTCCCATTTTTTTGAAATTTTAAAAGCTCGGAATAGTCATTACCGAGTCGTGAAAACTATCCAACTCGTAGTCTTTTTACTGAATCTCATTCGAAGTATCGTCCCTTGGTTTCATTTTAGTACAATTTCAAATTTTTAGGTACAGTTCTTTGGTTTTTACAAGCAGTTTTATCGAAAGTCATAATTTGCATGGGTGATTTCGATCATGCTGCTTATGTATTTGAATGGGCAATTCCATGGGTGCTTCGACATTTGAATCCTCCGCTCCAAGCCGCACCGCCGGAAAGGCGCGAAACGGTCTCCGACGTTCATAGAGCGAGATTTAACTAGAAAAAGGCAAAAATCGAAATCACCCCTACTGATCGATGCGCGAAACTGTCTCCGAGGTTCATAGAGTGAGATTTAACTTTAAAAAACAACAACCGGCAAGTGATCGAAATCATCCCCACTAGTGGGGTGATTCCGATCTCTCCTTTCGCATTTTTATCTACTACGTTATGTGACCTATGGTACGTCCTCTAGGTAAACTTTCTTTTTTTTTCTTTACCTATCTTCCGGTGACTTCATTTCACAAGTAAATATTACAAATGTAATTCAAATCATAATTGAAGTGACCTCAAGGGTGAGATAATTTACATATAGATCAGTGGTTAACATAGACTACAGAATTAGTAACTCAAATTAGACATAAAAATCAAAACACATTTTTAATGACACAATTATTACAAGTCGGTAGAAAACAAAGCCGCGTGATAAGCGGCATTGACTCTCGAAGGTGAAGAACTAAATACAAATGGCTTCTGAGGAATCAACTCCCCCCCTCTCTCTGTTTTATTTGCCTATGTTGCCGGTTCCGGAGACAAAGTTGGTGCAGATTGCTCCGTTGCAGATGCTCAAGTCGCTTGAATCGCAGTGTGCTGCCTCCTTCCACTGCGGATTCTGGGTTGGCAAAAATGGCCAGGTGCAGTGCCTCTTCAGCTTGTGGATGGCCCTCGGAGAGGTGCACGGTTAAAAAGGTGGTCGTCTCTGGACTGAGCGGAGCGCTGCAGTCCAGCTGGGCTTGGTTTTCCGTTCTCGTTCCACCTGATACCTGATGCACAGGGGACACACGTGTTATACTAACATTCCGCGAGTCTAGGAAGTCGACTAGAGTTTTAAGAACAGAAAACAGGGTCCACTTTTGCGAAAATTGCCTGTCTGCCTTGGTTTGGTCATTCCATTCCTAAAGGCAGCCCCTAGCAACCTAACCAACCAACCAACCAACCATTACCGGTTTGCGGCGCTTTTTCGCATACTTTCCCGCTTTTTCGGCTTAACGCCTCACCCCCCGCGGGGCCGATAATGAATACGTTTCAAGTGACGTATCAAAGTAGTGGGAAATGGATCACCGAGTCGACGTCGAAAGAGGGTGGTGGGTTTAAATTTCAAAAACAAACCATTTTTTAAAAATGTAAATGGTAAATAAACTTTTCTTCCATTGGAGAACAAATGTGCTCCAAAGTCTTTTCTTTGAATGACATGTAGCGAACCGGCCAACGTCTTTCGCCCCTGTATCGCCTGGTGAGGCCTAGTGAGGTCAGGCTACGCCAGCCCTCGAGACAGGCCTATCTCTCAGGGGCTCTGCAGCGCCTGGCGAGGCTAGGGTAGGCCAGCCCGCGAGACACAGCTGCACAGCAGACAAGCCTACCTCTCAGGGGCTCTGTAGCGCCTAGCGAGGCGAGGGTAGGCCAGCCCGCGAGACTCAGCTGCGTAGCACATAAGCCTATCTCTCAGGGGCTCTGTAGCGCCTAGCGAGGCGAGGGTAGGCCAGCCCGCGAGACTCAGCTGCACAGCAGACAAGCCTACCTCTCAGGGGCTCTGTAGCGCCTAGCGAGGCGAGGGTAGGTCAGCCCGCGAGACTCAGCTGCGTAGCACATAAGCCTACCTCTCAGGGGCTCTGAAGCGCCTAGCGAGGCTAGGGTAAGCCAGCCCGCGAGACTCGGCTGCACAGCAGACTGCCCTACCACAGGAGGTCTGTAGCTTGACTGACAAGAGATTCATCCCGTCAGTCTCTGAAAAGTTCTCTGCGGCTAAAGTATTACTAGTTGCCTCGCGTAACAGGCCGAGCTCGCTTAATTTCTTACAAGCTTGCTCAGCCCGTCAAGCTCAGCCCCTGTCTACGCTCCCACGTACCTAGGCCAGCAGCGCTTTCGGCTAGGCCGTTCGGGACTCGATTCACAGTCTTCCGGAGGAAGCCGATATATTGTTTAAAAATTACCTGCTGGCTGGCCTCATGGCCCTATTCGGAAATATGGCCAAGTGACGTCAAACCGCCATAATACACGTCTTTGGTCTACATACCATGACGATTCTTCGCCTAGCGGTTGACCCTTTAGTCTCCCTCAAAGCTTGGATGATGCGGGACGGAATTGACAAGTTCTTGCAGAACGTGTAGATGAGTTCATATGTCGTGAGTTCTTTAAACAAGAAAGCCTTGCTCAGACGTGAAGAATTCGCTGCAGCACATCGAGTAGAGCTACCCCCCAATCTGGATGCCATATGCCATGAGAAGTCATTTTAGGCGAGCACTTCAAATTTGGTTGCAAAGAGAGGCGGCAAGGAGGGGTGCCGTCTCATGTTAATTGTGGCAGGGCTGTGACGACTGGTGACGACACCCGACCATGTTGGATACTCAAAAAATACTGCTCAAAAATATTGCTGCGGTTGTTCCAAAATTTGATATGGAATGTTAATACTTTTTCCCAGAAACCAGTCATAGCCAAAAACAGTCAAAAACCTAACCTCGCTATGGGGGAAACCGATACGATAGGACAAAATCCCATGCTTGCAGGATCCCGCAAGCTGCAAAGAACGCTGCCTTATTGTTAAGTCAGCTTTCTGCAGAGTTTAGGCATGTAGCAAGCTTTATTATGGTGGATTGACGCTTGACTCGCTTGGCATGCTGAGTCGTTCTTCATTGGCTGAGCGATAGCGAAAGCCGGTTACGCGGTGCACGAAAATTGTCGTGTCTGTCTGTCTGTCTGTATGTATGTTTGTGATCGCTACTACTTTCGAACCGTTTGACATACAGCTTTAGGAGTGAAAACCTAGTGTTTTGGTGTAAAAAGGAAGGCTCTTTTCGATTTTGGATTTTGTAACTTGATTTTGAAGGGTAGT
>CABIKL010004106.1:0-10135 GCA_902196195.1 Aptinothrips rufus | reverse complement strand
TCACTTCCTCCGCACTGTACTCGACATCGCTCTCGCTGGTAATTATCATTAGGTCTTCAAGACGTTCCTCCCCCGTAGGCGATCTCAACCGCGTCAGTACGAGCGTAAGCTTACTGAAACTTACTTCAGCAGTGACACTAGTTACAGGCAACGTGGCCGCTATCCTAACCATCATGTACAATTCATGATATACATTTCCAACGCCGCTCACAGTCATTATGTAAAAAAGCTCTGCCAGCCCACTCAGTTTCTCTCGACCTTGAGGCTTGGGGATGTTCTCACGGATCGCCAGGTAGTGCTCAGCAAACTGCAAATATTGCTCGCGCACGACGCCCAGATCCAAAAACTTACGATATATTTTGCAAATTGTACCGAAGACGTCCTTAGGAAGGGAATCTGGATGCTGCTTTGCCTGTTGCAGTCTGGAGTCAGAAAGCCAAGCAATGTCCTTCAGAAGTTCAGCAGTCTCATCCTCCAGCTCTGTTCCGTCTGATCCAGTGCTGCCTCCATAGAATCTTTCACGAAGGTGGCTCAAGATGCAGTCTATAACGACGTAATAGAATTCAATACGGAACTTACGAAGAGCACCAATAACAGGATCATCCTGGCTCTCACTTTGCTGCAGACGTGTCACCCTCCTCACTCGTTTCTCCTGCAAGGGTTCGATTTGGAAGTTACCTTCGCAGCTCTGCTCAACCTTAGCCCCAAATTCCCGGGCCTCTGCAATGATGTTCACCATGGTGGCTTATTCATTTCGCATGTTAGTGATTTTCTCAATCGAACCCTCAAGCACCGCTAAAGCTTGCAAAAGATCGAAGTCGGGGGCTTGCAGCATTTTAGTAAAGGCTGCAAGAACACTAAAATGTCTCCGAAAAACGAATGCTGGCAAAAGGAACCTCTCTGAACAAAAGTAGGCTTCGAGTCCATGAGCATTAGCAGCAGGTTGTGCATCACTAGAAGCAGCGATATCTTGTAGGGACAATATTACTGCCTCAAATGTTTCCAGCACTGCGTCTAGTGCGTAGAAGTGAGACAACCATCTGGTTGTGGCCACTCGCTTCAACCTACGCTGTCTCATTGCTGGGTACAATTTACGGACATGAGCTTCATAGATGGCCACTCGCCGCTTTCCGTCTGTCAGGAACGCGTAGAGACTTTCTAAATAACCAAACAAATTTCCAGCATACACACTCGACGAGACTCCTTGCACAGTAACCAGAGCGAGCCGGTGAGCCCAACACCAAACGTACACTGCAGCTGGATTCTCTTTTCTGATCAGTGCTTGCAATCCACGATACTGGCCCCGCATGTTGGAAGCTCCATCGTATGACTGTCCAACCATGAACTTTCTCCAATCTAACTCTAAGTTTTCACACACAAGCTTGAAGAGGTCAGCAAGTGCTTCCTCAGTAGTCGAAGACGATCGCTTGTGAGCTATAAGTCTCTCTTCAATGAAGCCTGTCACGATGTTGGCAAAGCGTGCTATGAAGCACACTTCTTCATGTTTTGACAAGTCAAATGTAGAATCGATAGAGATGCTGAAGAATTTTGCGGCATGCAAGGACTGGATGATTCGTTTCCGCACGCTGTCTGCTAGGCAATGAATCATTTGATTCTGCCTTCGCCATGAAAGGAAGGATACCTCTGGCTTACGATTGCTTCGAAGTTGAGACAAGTAAGAGGCAAGGGCAGGGGAAAATGCAGCCACAAGTGTCACTAGATCTAAGAAATTTCCTCGGTTTTTCTGTTCTAAACCCTCACGATGTCCTCGAAAAGCCAAACAGTGCACAGCGAGAAACCACACGATCATCAAAAGTTGTCGAACAATGGAGCGATTTTCATGCACAACTGCTTTCCGCTTAGCTTCCAACGACGGGAGCAATGGACGACAAGTCTGTCTCATGTGAAGCTTCAACTCAGACAGAAGGTGGGCGCGACTTGCTTCGTGCTCTTCAATGCGTGCCAGACCATTGCGCCAGGTTGAGAAACCTTCTTTAACCCACGCCTGATTTGGAGCATTACTTCCCGAACCACCAAATGGTTTACATTGCACACAGTAAGCTTTGTCATTCCCCTTTGAATAAGCCAGTCAGTCCCTCCTCTGGATTGTACCATCTTTTCCCTTCCTATAATACCAATTTTCAATAAAGCTACGCCCACTTTTGTCTTTAGGAAATGCTTGAGCTGGGAGCTCCGAGGCGGTAGGCTGGAACGGACTGGCTTTCAGAATAAAATCAGTTAAGCCATCAGGAACAGATGCAAGCGCAAAAATTGTAGCAGGGTCGTAACCGGCAATGAATCTCTGGAAATCTCCGTCCGAAGGGGAGGGACTAGACGATGAACTGCTCGGCGACGAGGATGAGGTACTGGAACTGGAGCCCAGCGACGTGCCACCCGACAGGTATTCAGGCTCGGCACTGGTCTGGGACGTCTGGGGTGGAAGCGCAGCCGTGGGCGAGCCTTAAAACACAAAACGTCGGTCAAAGTGGTGAAAACGCTAACTCGCCTCGGGACTTCAGGGGGTGTCTGGACACCCGTTACCTTTGGCGGAGGGGGCGGGGGTTGTGACAGGGGGCAGGGATGGTATTGAACCGCCACCGGAAACACTTCTGGCCTCATCAGCACCTTCAAACAGGAACCAGAAGCAGTCAAAGTAGGACGAGAACGCAAAGACGGATCGCCGAGCAGGCCAAGTGTGGCGAAAACGCTAACTCGCCACGGGACTTCAGGGGGTGTCTAGACACCCCTTACCTTTGGCGGAGGGGGCGGGGGTTGCGACAGGGGGCAGGGATGGTATTGAACCGCCACCGGAAACATTTCTGGCCTCATCAGCACCTACAAACAGGAACCAGAAGCAGTCAAAGTAGGCCGAGAACGCGATGACGACCGCTCAGCAGGCCAGGTGTGGCGAAAACGCTAACTCGCCACGGGACTTCAGGGGGTGTCTGGACACCCCTTACCTTTGGCGGAGAAAAAGCGGTGCACGAAGAAAATAAGTCAACGATCATACACTCAAAAGAAGCTTCCTGTTGTCAAAAGGCCCTGGACAGCGCAAGAAAAAGATGCCGTGAGACTTTTTTTCAGCAAGCATTTGTCACTTCTTAAGGTTCCTAACAAAGAAGACTGCGAACAATGTCTAAAAACTTACCCATGCTTAGCTGCTCGGATTTGGAGGCAGATAAAGTCATGTGTGCACAACGATATAGCGAAGCAAACAAAAGGTTAAACAGCACGTAGGGCACATCCATACTTTTGGTCCACTCTATTCTCATCAACCTTATTACAATTACACTGATGGAAAGACATAACATCATACAAGACTGATTTGCAATTCCAACTCTTAATAGGTACTTAAAACATGAAGTGTTATTCCATTGTTATATATTTTGCAGCAAGGTACAGTCTTCAACAACCTTAAACTGGAAGATTTACTTCAGAAGAAACTCAACGTTACCATCAATTACAGCGCCAGTCAAATATGACTTTAGTTCCGAATGGAGTTTTGGACGGCTCATTGAAGAGGAAAGAAATTTGGGATTCATTAAATGACAATATAATTGTTGAGTTTTCAGATTTATTGACTGCAAATAATTTTTGTTGAGTCAAACAGAACAGAGCGTGGAAGACTTATTCTAATTTCATATGCCCCATGCGCTTTACATCACTAGTTATCAAAGTGTCCGACCAGAGGAATGTTACGATATGTGATGGCCACTGCCCAGTGGACAAATTAAATCCTCAAAAGACAAAAAAATCTCTGGTACTTTCGATATGATACTGGCATGAAGTTCCCTGAAAGCAAATGTTGTAGGAAAAAAAAGAAATTATCGCAATGACTGGCAATCAAACTTACATCATTGCATAACAAATAGAAAGTCGATTCAAAACGAATATTGAAAAGAAGATGGCTTAACGCAGTATTAAAAATTACAACAGCAAAAAATAGTACTAAGAACAGTGCGTTTATTGCCTAAGAAATAACCTGTTTGCAAGTGCCCATTGCACAAGCAGTTGCCGTGCATGTACCTCAACTGTCAGCTGTTTGCTGTATAATCCAACTCCAATAGCGGGCAAACTTGAAATGACGCGCTGACCCGCCTCATACTCTCAGGATGAATGCGGATTAAACAATTAGTCAATCCGATCAAAATAAATTATTACCATAAGTTACTTACGTACATAACCAAAGGAAACTTTGTATTTCCTTTGTCCTTACAAAAATAATACTATTTCAATCCAATGACCCAGTGAGAAATGGTCCGTCGAAAACTTATTGATGACGCAGATCCACCTAATATCGACGTGCAAACCACGTGATCTTGACCTCAAAATCGACGACTTGTCGACTTCGACGTGGATTCGACGTGAATTCGATAATCTATTTCTCAGTGTGGAGTATGCTGTGAACAGTGATTAATTAGTACGTGACCTCTGAACTTCTGCAATTCCCTCGCACTCAGCCTGAGGTGCAGCCCGCTCCCGACCGGTGCATCCCGGACTTTTTTCTAGCAACACTGGGAGACCGCACCCGCGGCAAGGCATAATTGACGTGGCCGCGACGAGACGCGGCTGGTCAGTGGTTTCTTCGTTGTTGAGGTGATCAGTCGATGTTCGTCGTGCCCTGGACTGGACCGCTGCGTGCGTCATTCGCGTTGTGATTTTATTACCTGAGGCCAGGCGGATACTTTGTAGTGTGCACCGACTATAGTTTTAACAGAATTCTGCTAAAGCGCTTCATTAGGTGCGCCAACTATCTCCACAACTTTGAAGCAGTTTCTGAGTAAGTGCTTTTAAGAACCCCGCCGCCCGCCCATCTACCTCACCCGTGACTCACATCGAGTCGACGTCGAATTGAGATCGATCGACGTGATCGATGTAATTTCGACAAAGCATTTCTCACTGCGCGGTAACTATCCCATCTCCTTCACCTCCGTGGTGTTCGTGAAGCTCCACTCGTCCCAGTGCTCGTTGTAGACGGGGACCACAATCATCCTCTGTGGCACGTTGTTCTCCGCGCCACAGACATCTAGTCGTCCCAGAGTGCGGTCGTAGTCCACGCCTCGCACCCGTGCGTGCACACGTGGAGGACGATATGGAGATCGATAGAGGTAGAGAGGTGGATTTTGATGGCGCGAGAGCCGCTTTTTCCGGAGCAAGTGAGGCAATGAGAATAATGTGCGCATGCAGGGGCGTCGCCACGGGGGTGCTCTTTGGGCCCCTTTGGAGATCGGTCAAAATCCGGGGAGAAACTGGAAAGGAAAGGGGGGGGGGGGGGGGGGGGGTCACAGGGCGCAAACGACCGGCACGCTTTTGAAGAATTACACTCTCAATTTCTTATGTAGAGCTCACGTTAGTACCTTACGTAGAACTCCATCCTCTACATAATATGTAGGCAGCTCTACATCTACATGTTATGAGGGCAGCCTTACATAATATGAACGAAGCACTACATAATACAAAGGGAGCTCTACATAGTACGAACGAAGGTCTGCGTACTTTATCTAGCCATCTTTTCGTATTACCGCTGCTCAAAACTCTACAAAAGGTACGAACAAACATCTGCATAGTGTGTTCAGGTTTCTACGTAGTGAATTGATTATTTAGTAAGTGTCTTTGCAGGAAGTACTAAGCGTCGCTTGTCCATGGAAAAAAAGCTAATAGTATATTAAAGATTCTTACCGAAACCTGCAAACGGAAACTATTTTATTGCCCCGTCGCCGCACTTCTCCTTAACGTAGGCAGCCAGCACCACATTAACCCCGTGTAGGTAGGCCACCAACAATACACCGTCTCCTTTAAGGAAGGCAACCTGCAACTGCCCCCCCCCCCCCCGCGGGAGGTTACGCGCCCCGACGCCCCTTTTGCGCATGCCGGCGCGGCTGCGGACGAGGTTCTCCCCGTGATTGATATTTCGCAACGCAACATTGGGCGATTTAAGTTCCCATACTTGACCCGGCAATAATGTTTTATGTATTTACTTTGTTGCCAGGATGGATCTTCAGGAGTATGACAGGATTTGTGTCATAGTGGATGCCGGTGAAGTTATATATGACCCTAAGTATCAATCGTCAGTAATTTACTTTATTGTTAAGTTCATTAGGAAAAAAATGCACCAATCTACTTTTCGTAATGTATTTCTTTTTTTGCAGGGAAATCAAGCACATCTATACACGCACGTTAACTAGTCTGAATGCTATGGACGTGGACAAGTCGGTTATGAGCAAGGATCTTCATTGGCCAACCGTCCGGGAATTGTATGTCGATCCTCAATGGCCTGCTTTATGCCTAATTTAATTGTATATTAATGAAAAGGAATGAATTTACAGAATGCAAGGTGTTCAAGCACTGGTAATTGTACCAGACAGTTGTGTCATTAGACTTGAAGATGTGCAGGACACAGGCAAAAATGTCGACACACTAGTTGATGCACATCAACCAGTGTCCCAGCATTTGCTGCAGTCTTGTCGTTGCAACTGTATGGTGTATGAAATCCTCCGCTGTAGTTCCACTTTGTCGAGTTGCAGCAACAACAGTTGGAAAACGTGCTGAAAGGCAGGCATCATGCTCCTAGGTCATGTGGCTAAACCCTATGCAGCTTCCCTGCCAATGTGCAGATCAATTTGAGGCCGTTCATCATTTCCCGAACTTGGTGCCAGACAAGAACAGTGTCTGAAACAGTGGCACACTGTGTTTGTGTAAGTGCACCTTTTATGATATCCTTGTTTGGTTTATGCACACATTCCATTTCAGTTGTTAGCTATTACTGAATTTAATCCCAGAAACAACATTAAATCTCTCAAAAACAAATTCAATAATATTGTTTTTTTGTTTTTTCAAATGGATATTTAAGATATGTGTCACATTTGCCAAGTATCATAGTTCTTCAAGAATATTGCACACTCAAATGGAACTGCATGATTATAGCAGCTTGCACTGTTTCTCTGGTTGCAGAGTGAACTGGAATCTGAAGTGTGTTGTTCATGGGAGAGTGGTGAGTCACCTTAATCTCTTTTGCCGAACAAGATACAGACTGCAGGCGAACAAGCTAGACCATGGTGAGCTGCTGCGTGACACACATAATTTGTAATTTCCTTTTGACTACTTCTTTAATTTACAGAGGGCATTGTAGTTCCTAATTAACCATATGTGTATCTCGTTTTTTTTCTTGTGTGGTGCTGCCATTGCTGTTGTCACGCTGAAGGATGTCATACCAGGATACCATCAGCAGGAGAAGCAAACCGGTTACTTCTTTCCCATCCACAGGATTTGGAACTGCTACTACTGACCAGTCCCTCACACGCCTTAAGAAAATATCTTTTCTATACTCTTCTGCTGAGCATGTGTTTGTGTATGTGTAAATACATTGTTGTTATTGAAACTGTTATCCGTCCTAGACAAGAACACACTGCTGGAAATGTGCATTCAATGCGCAACAACTGCTCACCGATGCGCCTTGAATGCGCATTCCCTGCAGTACCTTGCTATGGGGGGTGATTGTGAATGCTCATTGTATTTCTAATGGTGTAATTACTGCTTAACTTCCTGTCACAAGCTTTTATAAATTTCACATTGCTTCACATGCTGTTCCAGTGAGGACCTTTATTTGGAATCCAAAGAGTAGATTGTAAATGGATAATGTTGAATAAGTTTTGCTCTGTCAGGTTTCCTGCTGTAGATCTTCTCTTGTTGATGGAAAGTACATAAAAATGTTGAATCTATTGCATGTATATCTATTGTTCCTCCCTCATTGTCATTTTCTGATCACTGTTTTCCCAAATTTTCACATTGTGTATGCATGCTGCAATATGTGAACACTGCCAATAGCTTAACTTTGCAGTTGTGAGGCAACAAGGAGCTAGTCACTTTGAATGAGTAATTAATCGGGTAATAAAATTTACTTTGAGGGATGGGTCATACATATGCTAGACAATCACTCAAACCCTACGTTAGTGTAGAGATTGCCTCCTGGCATCTCCTGAATACCTCCTCTAAAATCCCAGGGTTTGTGAAGCTTGGGATATTGGCTGTTCATGATCAGGCGGAGGCACAGGCAAGTCACAATTGGAGAGCTTTATCCTTTTCTATCCTTTATTTTTTCTAAGTTAGTTTTCATTTCAACTATCGTCTTATGATAAAAAAAGGTTGGATAATTGATGGAAAAATACAATAAAACATCATACATGTGCAATTTTGCTTTTGCTATGGCATTTTTCCTTAAACCAAATGAAACTACACTTACTGTCTTTACCATCTTTTGAGTTACTGTCTGATAATAATTCCCTGACATTGTCCTGACTTACACTAGTGGTATGAACTCACTGTCTTTGAGATCTGCCAGCCATGGTACTTAAACAAAATACAATGAGGCTCTTATTTTCAATCTACAA
Organism: Aptinothrips rufus; assembly: GCA_902196195.1. Classification (NCBI taxonomy): domain Eukaryota; kingdom Metazoa; phylum Arthropoda; class Insecta; order Thysanoptera; family Thripidae; genus Aptinothrips; species Aptinothrips rufus. Next base: position 1,748 of record CABIKL010004106.1, on the reverse strand, counting down.
ACAGGCAATGGGTTTGAAAGCACAATGTTGCTATGCAATGCAGGTATCACTTTTGTCTACAATGACACCTTTCAAAATGGCATCTTTGTAAGGAATTCGAAGTGCTAAACTTGAACACCCCAACACTGACCAGAAAAGAACTGGAACACACTTCCACTTTGCTGCATTTTCAATATGGAGGAGTGCACTGGCTGTGAGCACACATTGATCTCAATGACACAACTTTGCAGAGGACCTGGTTTAACAGAATTCTTGCAAAAGCACAAGGTCATACCTGTAAGTAATGAATGTCAATCACCAAAGCTCCCTAAATTTGTTGCAGAATGCCAACAATGACACTCATCATATATGTTTACAGCACTCCATAAATTGCGGTAATCGTGGCAATCCATTCACGCTCTCCAATAATATGTGGCGTTGTCAGCGAAAATCTTCCGCAGGAAACAAATGTAAGAAACGAAAAGTATCATGCAACTTCAAAAAGAGTTTGTATTCGGGGACATGGTTCCAAAGATCAAAACTAAGCTCAGAAAAGGTAACCATGTTCACCACCATGTGGCTCATTATACAACAATCTCGCCAAGACTTCATAATGAGAGAACTGTCCATATCGACTCATACATATGGGGACTGGTCCTCATTCTGTAGGCAAGTGTGCATACACTGGTCCGAAAACTTATGTGAGAAGCTCGGTGGGCAAGGTAAAATCGTTGAACTTGATGAAGCTAAATTCGGCAAAGATAAAAAGGACAGTACAGGGAAAATCATCAAGCACGGACTGTGGGTCTTCGGAGGCGTAGAACGAGGATGTGGAAAATCATTTATCGTTCCAGTTAAACGAAGAAATGAAGAAACACTCCTCCCCATCATTCAAGAGTGGGTTTTGCCTGGAACCACTGTAATAACAGATGAATGGAAAGGGTACTGTAATCTAAACAGGTACGAATATGAACACCTTACAGTCAACCATAGTGAAGAATATGTGAATAACGAGAACGGAGCTCACACGAATAATATTGAACGTACCTGGAGAGAGGCCAGAGCAAGCATCCCTCGATACGGAAGGGTGAAGCAACACTTGAAAGGATACCATGCCGAATTTAAATTTAAAAAATATCACCCGCAGGTAAAGAATCAAGTTCATCATTTCCTGAAGGCCATTGCAAGCTTATATCCTGGAATATAAATAATGACATATATGACATCTATTTTCTTAAAGCACTTTTACTACTTCTTTCCCATTTCATTTATTGAATTAACATCTAACTAAACTTTTCTTTTTCATTACTTTAGCTTTTTTTATAAAGTTTTTTTGTTCACCATTTTCAGTACATTTATTAATCTTTTCATGTTCAAAAATATTTCAATCAAAAGAAAATCAAATTTTTGTCCCTTTTAGCGTGGATTCGATTTATCTACATATTGTGGGTGTTTGGAATAAGGAGGCGAGGAGATGTTTTGGACTTGTAATACAGAGTTGGTTCGGTGTTGTCGCTAGGACTGAGTGGACAGTGAATGTGCCGGTCAGGTCGGAGCGGCTCAATTTATAGGGCGCGGGAGCGCAGTGGTGGTGCAGAATCTGGACTGAGCATGCGCAAGCAGTGAACAAGTCTGAACTTGTCTAGTGGTCTAGAGTATTGTTAGCCAGGGAATGTCTCAGCGCGGCCCTCTCATATAGACTGCTCATGGCTGTGGCGTACAGTAGCGCAAGGCTTTCTGAGTACGGTAGCGCAAAGTAAAACGAATGA
>CABIKL010004105.1:0-10135 GCA_902196195.1 Aptinothrips rufus | reverse complement strand
TAACCTAAAAGCAAAATTGTGCAGTGCACAAATGAATCACTTGAACACAAAATGAACCCACCTCATCTTCTCTCTTTACACCCTTTGTGGAGGTCTCCTTCCTCTTCTTCATGAATCTATTTAGAATCGACTCCTGTTCCTCACTGACCGTTCTCTTGTCTTTTCGCATCTGAGACTTCTGAAAGGAACATGACAAGAAATTAGTAGAATGCGAGGGAACTGAAGTAGAGAAACACAGTGAAGACAGTTCGCAAGCATGACAGCTGCCAACTCTTGTCTAAATACAGGACAGTCAGAGCAAACCTCTGTATTAGAAAAAGAGGTTATACTTCTCAATACTCACAATAGAGTGTGAAGCCAACCTAGTTCTAACTTAACTGAAAATTATGCATTACCTTCTTTGGTGGTGTTGACTGCGATGATTCTGTAGCAATTGTTTCAGATTTCTTGGTGCTGCTCCCATTCTCGTCAGAACAGTCATCTGAAGTCTGGTTACAAAAAAAAAATTATCAAAATCTCCATAGTGTAAGTCACGCAGTCATGAAAGAAATGGCATTTGTCTTACACGGTAGTTATCAAAGTTTTAACCTAAAAGCAAAATTGTGCAGTGCACAAATGAATCACTTGAACACAAAATGAACCCACCTCATCTTCTCTCTTTTCACCCTTTGTGGAGGTCTCCTTCCTCTTCTTCATGAATCTATTTAAAATTGACTCACTCTGTTGCTCATTTACCTTCCTCTTGTCTTTTCGCACTTGAGACTTCTGAAAGGAACGTGACAAACAAATTAGAAGAGTGCAAGGAAATTGCAGTAACACAGTGAGGACAATTCGCAAGCACCTTGTCAGGCTTAGATGACGTCAATTCTGCAGCTAACTCGGCAGTAACATTCACGCGCGTAAGTCTTCTATTCATGGTGCTAAGAAGCCGTTCCGCAGGGCCAATTGACTTTCTTGGAGCTGGATTCCGTATTTTAGTTTGGGGATCATCTCTGAACAGCTTCAACTCTTCAAAGGTACCTTTAAAAGAAACAATCCAATATTTAATCTTGCCTGGGGGCAATGAGGGTAACAGTTCAGATTATGATAAAGCAGGGCAAACAGAACCATACAGGAAAGTTGCTTCATTACACATTTCGCCCATGTCGGAATGCGAACCATAAAACGCAATGGTCCATCAAATACACACAAAACTACGCTAAAATATGGCTACAAGAATTATGGCGGGACGAATTAGAACTCTCACAGAAGTAGTAATAGGCTAGCGACACAGTTATGATAGGTTATCAATAATAACAACTCACCTTTCATTGCTAGAATGTTATACATGACCATGTATTCGCCCTCTATTCTACCATACTCAGTGTTTTTTCTCCAATCGGTTGGATTTTTAGGCACGTACGACCAGTAATCATCACCCTCAACTTCATATAATGATGAACACTTTACAATTTTCCTCAATTCTCTCTTACAAGCATGCTGCACATATACAGCAAAATCCTTGTGAGCCATTTTCTGTTGTTCGTTTGCTTCAATGCTTCAAAGAGAATACAATAGTTTGCTTTCAGAACCATAAAGGCAATCAAAAGGACGCCACTCAAACCTCATGGATTTCAAACACCAACGCCAAACGCCACTACCCACTGCCTGCTGATGCTGGAACGCTGAACTGCCTGCTAAGCCCACTGTTAACACAGGCCGGCCAGACCGTTTAAAAAAACACTTGATGTTGCGCTGTCATTTTGCTATGAAATGACTCAACTAAGGCTACTTTCATGCGGAAAGCGTGCATATCATTTGATAAAACCACCTTGGATAAAACTATGTTATAACTTTCTGCTAATGAATCACCGAAATAAATTGGTCGCAGGTTGGCAGCACTGAATCGATGCACCAAAACAAACACTTGTTGCAAGTTCACACTTCAAATTTCAAGATATACAGAACTGTTCGGCATTATTACCACAAGTGAAATGCTTTTTTTATCAACTTTAGAATGCGCCATAATGTAAATTATCTGATTTTGTGATGTCGCGGTTTCTAATCTGTGGTCCATAAACGAACAAATGTAGGTTAGGTTCTCTTCATAATCATATTCGTGCATGAACTCCTTCAGTACTGCTTGAGTAGACATTATCGTTTTAAATCATGTTCTAGAAATCAACGAGTGTTCCCGTGTGCAGTGGCAGTTTCATGCGTCGAGCGTCGAGCAGTACCTAGTGGTTAATGTGAGGTCGTAGCTTCTCGTTGTGCTCGCCTGGCTCTTAGACGAAACGCTCAAACCTCAAATGGTGAGACTAATGGCTATCGAGGACATACATTTTCTCTGTAAGGCCTAGTTGGCGGCCTTTAATACATCAATTATATATTTCAGGAGAATTCCAAAATGGTCAAAGAAAACAGAATGGGCAAGAGTCGTACAACGGAATGGAGGGAGAGAAAGAGAGAGGATCAGCGTAAGAAGATGAGGATCCGAGAAGAATGCAGTTGTTCTACATGCTCCAAGGTATAGTGTTAACTGATATGTTTGATAATACATGCAATGTATTTGCGCGCTTAACTTACATGTTGTAATTGTGTTGCAGGCAAGACTCAATGAGGGTACAAATGGTAATACGTGTTGTAACCTGGCTTCTACTAGTTCAAATCAGGTTGGAACTACACCAAATCAGGTAATGGCCACATTATTCTCACTTGAAATGAATGTCAGGTACTGCACATGACATTATCCAAATCATAATTCTAATCCTTGTTTCAGCTTGGTGTTGCTCTGTCGTCTTCCCAACAACCAAACCTACAGCCTTGTGTGGTAAATACATCTTCTCATTCATGTGTTCAGTGTTATGGTTTTCTTTGTGTTGCTTCCTTGTAATTTTTAAAAATATTTTTGTTGACAGGAAATTCTGGCAGCAGAAAGTGAGGATGAGAACATGGAGGACATAAACATCCCACTGCAGGTACGTTTTAATCGATTGTTCATGATGGCAGATTTCCGTGTTATGAGTTTCACAGTGTTTCTTATCAAGCTAACTATGCAAACCAAGGCGATAATTTCATCTGCAATGTCTCCACCCCTGAACTGTGCTCTGATCTCCACCATTCTTGGTGAGAAATCTCCAATTAACATTTACAGGTTGTGTAATAATAATTAGGATGGAAAAAATTTTCTTCTGGGGAAACAGGAGCAGTGCTTCAATTTTGATTTTAACTTTGAGGGCATACTTTCTCTGTACTTCATTCCCAACTAATTTTTACTGATCAGACCAATTTCGGCAATTCAGTTGCCAATTATGATAAGAATGTATTGCTTTAACTTTTCTAGTTCAGATGAAGCTTTTACTGAAATGAAAGTAATTTACTTTTTTCTACTGTCAAATTGCTGCTTATTTTTCATTCATCTTGACACTTGTGTCGCAGAGGGTGTTTTCATGGTCTTCAAATTGATTAGGATACTGTAGGGCTTGTGACTGATGTCCCATATAATATTATTAGCATATCAATTCATTCTTTTCTTTCTGTATCATTGCAGGATGTGGTAGGCAGCGTGCAGCATGATGAGGAAATGTCGGATTTCTCATGCAGCGATTATGAAGTGGAACAACTGCAGGCCAATCCTGTGGAATTGGATGAGTATGAAGTTGAAGAAGTAGAACAAGGAGAGGAGAGTGGTGATGATTTACAAGCAATCAGTGAAGAAGAGGGAGACCATTTGGAAGAGATTGAAGATGAGGACAGTGAAGAAGATGATGATGCAGATGAAGCGGAGGAAGACGATTTTCAGCCATATGATCCTGATGACCCCGATGATCCGGGATATCCAGAGGACCCTGAACCAGCAGGGCCAGATGTTGGTGATGGTCAGGGCCATAACTTCAATGATAATGATATTCCAGATTTTGGCTTGAATCATCCTTACATGAATGTACATATTCAATTATTGCATAATTTGACTGTACGAGAAGTGCTCCTGCTTACACTGACGTTGGCTGTCAGGCATTCTCTAACTTACGAGTGTCTATTAGATATATTTCGAGCAATGAATGCCATTTTTGGAAGGCAGTACTTCCCTGCTTCTAAAGACAAACTGTGGGATCTGTTAGGGAGAAGTGACATTGGCATAAGGAAGTATTATTACTGTGGTAGATGCTTCAGAATGATTGACAACTTCCCTGAACTCCCTGCACGCTTCCAGTGTGAATCATGTCAATTCTGGAATACAAAGAGATATGTTAGGAAATTTTTTTCTCTGGATCTAAGGAAACAGCTGAAGAACAGTCTGAATACACAAGGATTCCCAGAATTGCTACGTTACAGGGAAGAACGAGTCAAAAAAGTTCCTGAAAATATAGAAGATATAATGGATGGAAGTGTGTACAGAGAAAAGCAAGAGCCAGGGGGAATTCTGCATGGACCTGACAATTACTCATATGTGTGGAATGGTGATGGTGTGAAACTTGTCAAGTCAGGAAATACTGAAGCATTCCCAATATATATCAGATTGAATGAACTCCCTCCTTTAATTCGTCAAAAGTACATTTTCTTGGCAGGGGTGTGGGTTGACCAGGGTAATCCTAATATAAACTTGATATTGGATACGTTTGTTGATCAAGCCAACACGCTTCAGAATGAAGGAGTGCGCTGGACATCGCATGGAGTTGACAAGACAAGTCGTTTTGTTCCCCTTGGTTGCACAGCTGACTCAAAAGCTCGTTGTCAAGTGCTCCAAATGACTGAACCTACAGGTTTCTGTGCGTGTGGATTTTGTGATATTGTGGGTGTACAAGCCAGAGGTGTCAAATTCCCAAACTGGCCCGCCGCTCCTCCTCATGATGACATGCCTGAGCCTCACCCCCGCACTCATGCGACCATTATACGAGACATGATTGAAGGGCACCATGTAATTGGAGGTGTGAATGGTTTCAAAGGTCCTTCAGCATTGATCAATTTAGAGAATTTTGATCTGAAGGAATGCTTCAGCACAGATGACCTCCATCCAATTTTTCTCGGTGTTGTCAAAGATTATTTTGAGGAATTATTCACTCCTGGTGGAGATTTTTACATTGGCAACCCTCAGAATATTGCAGTTATCAACCGACGTTGGACTGCAATCAAGTTCCCAACATGTATATCTAGGAAGCCCAGAAAAATTGAAACATGGAAAAGATGGAGAGGGCAAGAATTCAGGAATTTCCTCTATTTTGGGTTGCCTTGCTTGGAGGGAGTGGGCATTCTTCAAGATGATGACCGACCACTCACAAATTTGCAGCGACTCGCTGAAATCGTATTTCAGTTGTCGAAAGACAGCATATCCGAAGACGACCTAGTGCAAACAGAAGAGAACATTTTATTGTTCTCCCTTGAATTCGAAGATATGTTTGGTGTGGAGGGAATGAAGTTCAACATTCACATGATGCTCCATCTGGCAGAGGTAGTCAGAGCCCTTGGAAACCTTTGGGCACACACCACATACAACTTCGAATCATGGAACCATATAATTAAGAAATTTGTCACTTCTTCCTTTGGAGTGTGTGAGCAAATAACAAATCGTCTTCTGATGGTGTCATTTGTACTAAGTGGACGATTTGATGCCAGAATTTCAAACCGTATTAGGTTGGCAGTTGAAAGCATAATGCTGAGAACTCGACTTGACAATGCAGTACACATTGGTGATGTTTATCTCCTTGGCAAAAGTGAGTACCGACAGTGCACACAGGAAGAGAGAAATGTTCTTCAAGCGCATAGAGTAGTGTGTGACAATGTTGTGCGAGAGTTCAAGCGGGCTTACTTTCAGAACATGGAGTGTAGGTCTCTCAGATATGTTCGTGAAGGAAAGTCGGACAATTCACACATTTACACATGGGATGATATGTTTGCTCGCATACAGTCAATCTTAGTGCTGAATCCTAACAATGAAGACCGAACTTGTGGAATGATATGTCAAGTTTACAACAATTTGCAGCCCGTTCCTTTGAGAAGTTTCATGTGGGAAATACAACCAGATCAACAGGGCCTTGTATGGGTACCATTCTCAGAACTTAGGAGTCTAGCTGTTAAAATATCAATCCCAGATATTACTTACATTGCCAGAATGCCAAACCATATCGAAATTGATTAATGATCCTGTAGTGTAGTAATGTTGATGCCTCATATTTTGTATTTTGATTTTAAATTGATTTTTCTGTTATCTAAGTCCCAAGACTTCAAGGAAGGTTCCAAGTTTTGCTCAAAATGTACTGAATATAATTTTCTTGAATGGAGTTTTTGTGTTATATTTAGAGGTATACTTACTCTTTTACGACTGTACAGATACCTAGATTAAACGCTGTGTGATCTGTGATATAGAATAAAAAGATTGCAAGATTATGCTTGTCACAATGCTTGTTCTTTCATCAAGATCATGCATCTGAATTTGTCAGTTGAAAAACCTTTGATGATGAACTGTGAAATGTCTGTTAAGTTTTCGAAGAAAATGTAGGTCTAATTTTCAAAACAAGCACTAATTTTATGCCAATAAAAGATGTTTTGTGTTCCCATATTTGTTCAGTTTTTGTATTCTATACTGACCATTAAATAATGTGATTTGACAAGAATGGTCACTATGATTTTTTTTCCCAATTATATCTCAACTTTAAAAATATTTTAAATCATGTGGATTATCATCCTCTGTTGTAATAATGACCACCAACAAACAAACAACACGAAGATAACTTAAGCATAACGATGGAACATAATCGCTTAAAGAGAACAGATATCTGAAATCGAACAGAGAAGCTGCTGAATCAGAGACTACCTTCATGCATTGCTGAAGCCCAATGGAGTTTTCCAACACACTTGATGCTATCACTTTGCTCTCAAATAACGCAATAACGTCCACTTTTCGTGTGGCAATTGTGCATATCACTTGAAAAAATTACGTTTCAACTTTTTGCTGTTGAATTATTGAAACTAAAGAAGTGTTAATGTGTAAATAACTTTTCTGCTGGGACGACCTTTGGACGCCATCTGAGACTTTAGATAGAACGCAAGCCTGCGGGACGCCCTCTGGACGCCCTGTGGCGGACGCCCTTTGGACGTTCTCTGGGACGCCTATGGACGGCATCAGACTGAGACGCTCACTGGACGCCGTGTAGGACTTAGGAAGGACGCGTGCCTGCGGGACGCCCTCTGGACGCCCTGTGGCGGACGCCCTTTGGACGTTCTCTGGGACGCCTATGGACGGCATCAGACTGAGACGCTCACTGGACGCCGTGTAGGACTTAGGAAGGACGCGTGCCTGCGGGACGAGCTCTGGACGCCCTGTAACGGACGCCCTTTGGACGTTCTCTGGGACGCCTATGGACGGCATCAGACTGAGACGCTCACTGGACGCCGTGTAGGACTTAGGAAGGACGCGTGCCTGCGGGGACGAGCTCTGGACGCCCTGTGGCGGACGCCCTTTGGACGTTCTCTGGGACGCCCGTGGACGGCTAGGGACGTTCTCTGGATGCCCGGACGTTTCCTGGACACTTCGGGGGACGCCTGATGGACGTCAGCAAGTCTGGGATGCAATTAGGACGCAACTAGGGATGGTTTTAGGACACTAAGGACGATTTAAGGACGGGTTACGTCCCAGGTGCGCCCCGATCGGTCGCCTGTGAGACAGAATTACGTCCGATCGCTTTGGGATTGAATGACAAATATGTACGCCGATTTAGAGAAGTGATCGCCTATATTCACCAATGGGGTCCGGTTCGCAGCCAGGATGCGTCATTTGGCCACCGTCCGGGAAGAAGTCGACGTGCCCGGATGTGCCCCTGGTGCCTAGGAAACCCCCGCCTGTGTGCACCCCTTCCACGTAGCCCGCGTCGCTAGAGTTGAGGCGGGCGCCGATCAGAAAGTCCTCGAACAAGGGGCGAGCTGGGTCCAGTCCTGCACGAGACGCACGAGGCATAGGGTCAGTGTGGGTTATAAATGCACATGGTAAAAACTGAACACCCCTCTGGAGCCGGTATTTGAACCCGTGACCTCTACGTTTCGATTTATTTCGTCTCAGGTGTTTGTCATGATCTCATATGAGTGGTCACGTGCAAGTTTTTGGTTCAAATACCGGCTCCGGAGGGGTGTGCAGTTTTTACCATGTGCATTTATTACCCACAATGACCCTAGAATAAAAGCCTGCCGCTGGAGGTTCTACCAGGTACAAAAGACCGTTTCCCACTTCCTCGTCTGAGCCTAGGCCCCAGGCTACATGACTGTACAGACCCGTGATGCGGCCGGTCTTCCTCGGGCCGAGCAGCATCCTGCCCGCGATGCCGGCGATGTGCGAGCCGAGGCTGTGGCCGATGAGGTGCAGGGAGTCGGGGTCCGCGCCGCTCGCCACCAGCAGCACGGTCAGCTTGCCCACCTCCTCCCCCACCAGCGGCACCCTGCTCCGCACGGCCAGGTTGTAGTCCAACCCCACCACGTCCATCGCCGACCAGTCCGTTATTACCACGTTAGCGTCCGACGCGTTCAGAATGGCTGGTAAAAGTTGCATAACCACATCCGGAAATTTAAAGAAGGAAGAAATAAAAACAAGACAAAAACCTTGCAATTTTCTTTTGAAAGAAGACTTTGTATGTATACGGTACTTTACCATCCTTCACTCGGTGGCCGCCGGTACCAGGCTTCATATTACTCAGGAAGCCATGGATGAGGATTTTGGTTGGTTTCGCCGGGTCCCATGCTGAGTTAGCTAAAGATCCCGCGTCCTCAGAAAATATTCTTGTTGCTGTGTTCGACTCCCTACAGTACAGACAATGTTCGTTCAACTAACTGATTTTCCCCTCATTGTTTTACTCGATTTTCGTCTTTCCTTTGTAGTTTTGAACCTGAGTGTACCTAGTGTACAGGTCGAAGATCACGTCCCGCGTCGGCCTCGGGAGGACTTGGCTCAAGAGCTTTCTTCCAGCGGCAGGATTTCCTGATGACGTTTTGAGGTTCAATGGCTGTTCATTTAACATTCATCCACCATACTTTTTCTTTGGCTAGCTAAGGGCTGAAAGGGCTGGACTTTACTTGGCTGAGTCCCTGGATCAGATTGAGTGTCGGCCCAGTGAGAAATGGTGGTGTCGAGACGACGTCGATACGATGTCGAATACCGCTAACTCATCGATTTCAGACCCACTTTTACGTCGATTTCGATATCGAAACGATATCAGTCCAATCTACTCATAGTAGTACCTCCATTTCTGTGTTAGTTGTCGAAGACTTTCCAATCTCAGAGCAGGACTGCCCAGACCTACCAGGTACTTACCAATCACCAAACAGAAGGCAAGCAATAGAACAAATTGCTTGGTGGTGGCCATTCGTGTGTCGAACTAGCTCAGAATCGTGGTATCCATATCCCCAAATTTAATGTATGCCTGTATAAATTCCATGCAAACAGTTCACTTCATGACTTCGACGGATACGTGTCAGATTGACTAGCTGCAATAGGTGGTTGCCTTGCACTGCACTGCACTGCAGCGCAACGCACAGGGCCGCGCCACGCCGCGCATAGAGAGCCTAGAAAGAGAGAGGCGACAACTGTCATGGCTGCCACAGCCCTGGGATCCAGCTGTGTCCGCTCCTCGGTCCGCTCTACCCCGCACCCTCACCGCGCGCCCAGATAGCGAGGCACCGCGCATGCGCTGTCCCCAGCTGGATCCCAGCGGCGGCCAGGACCTCTGCCGCCATGACAGTTGTCGCCTCTCTCCTTCCAGGCTCTCTAGCCGCGCACCACGCTTCAGAGCGCCCGAGCCGAGCCGAGCCGAGCGCCGCCGAGCGCCCCTTGCAAACCAGGGGCGGTCCGCAAACCAGAAACTTGAACGCATCTGCGGCCGTCTTACAGAGAGCATGAAACGGAGAAGACATCCGCAAAGCCTTTCAGCGACATGGGTTTTCCCCGATGCAGTGGATATGAAACGACAGTCTATACTGTTGGTGGTTTATATTATTTTCTGCGCACGAACTTCTGGAGGAGGCAGCTATGCCAGACATCAAGAAAACAACCAATGCAATAAAAGGGCGTGAGGGCGAGCCGGTACGCCTGGATACTGCTGGATACGCCCTAGGCAAGTCTCATCTCTCTCTCTCTCTCTCTCTCTCTCTCTCTCTCTCTCTCTCTCTCTCTCTC
>CABIKL010004104.1:0-10137 GCA_902196195.1 Aptinothrips rufus | reverse complement strand
ACATCCGAGCTGGCTTCATGCCTCTGAATAGAATTTTATTGCATTTGCCGGTCTATCTGTAAGATACGTGGTTTGGTGCACACGCACGTGTTCCTCCCATTAGGCTATGAAGATGCAAAGTTTGTCTCGCGCATAATAAGGTGGCGAGACTCGAGGGCAGAGAGTCGCTATCATCACGTCACATAGTGCTAGACGATCTGCGTCGACCACGAACCAGACAAGCTGGAGAATTCTTTGCACACACAAAAAAATAAGAAGAAAAAAAAACAGGGGAAAATAACACCAGTCTGTGAATTTTTGGGAGTCATTCTGAGACCTATACCAACTTGGTAAAGGCACCCAAAAATGCATTTCCACATAATCCTCAAAACTAGTGTTACTTCACCGGAAAAGGCTCCCCAAAACTAATTAATTATTTTTTTTCAGTCGTGTACTGCTCGGCAAGAAGAGTCGGGTCTTTGGGTCACGTGACGCCGGCAGCTCTCCCCGCTCTCTACTTACGGCGTGCCGCGTGGCCCGGCGCGCTCTCTGCTGGGTCACGTGACGCCGGCAGCTCTCCCCGCTCTCTACTTACGGCGTGCCGCGTGGCCCGGCGCGCTCTCTGCTGGGTCACGTGACGCCGGCAGCTCTCCCCGCTCTCTACTTACGGCGTGCCGCGTGGCCCGGCGCGCTCTCTGCTGGGTCACGTGACGCCGGCAGCTCTCCCCGCTCTCTACTTACGGCGTGCCGCGTGGCCCGGCGCGCTCTCTGCTGGCGCTGCCGCAAGTGTAGCGCCTCCCGCGCAGAAGCCACGTCCGGCACGGTGATGGACGTGACAGTGAGATGCGGCCCCAGCGCCGCCCCCGGCCCCGCCCCCGCCGCCGCCCCCGGCCGCCTGCCCGCGACCTCCTCACCTGCGAGCAGAGGAGCGGCGGTTAGACCCGAGGCCAGCCACGCCGCCAGCCAGCCCACTGCCAGGGTCACTCTTAGCACGGGGACAAATAACGCCCGGAACAGCAGCCAGCCGGTAAATTATGGCCTCGGCTCCTCTCCCCCCTTCGCAGTCATTTGCTGCCGCGACAATAAATTTGGTTGGACGCCGTCGTGGCAGCGGCAGCGCACCGCCACGCCACGCCACGCCACGCCAAGCCCGGACTGAGTGAGGTGTGGAGGTCACAGCGACCACCTCCACGACCCCTCCCAGCAGCAAGTAACACGCCACAAATCAGAGCGAACAAAAAGAGTTAATTGTCAGTTCAGTACTTCACTCGCCCGAATCTAGTTTCGTCTCGCACGATTTAAAGAGAGATTTAAAGAGAGAAAGAGAGTGCCATGTGAATGGTGAGTGAAGGGGAGAGACTCACCCGCGGCGGGGTCGTCGAGGTCCTCGTCGAGGTCCCTGGGCGACATGAGCACGGAGAGCAGCGGCAGCAGCTTGGCCCCGAGCTCCCTGCGCAGCGAGCAAGAAACACTCACTGTCAGTCGCCGCCGGCGAGCCGAGGATAGGCAGCCCGCCGCACGCGGGAGTGCGCCGGGCCGGCCCGCCGCGCCAGGCTGACCGCCGCCATGCCGCCGCCTCGCCATGGGCAGCCCTGGGTCGACTCTAATCGCATAAAGACTGAATGTGCGGGAAAGAAGCGAGATCGCTGTCCGCCATCTTGACCAGTGCCTGGGGAGAACACTGCTGCGACTGCCGCACCAGCCCAGTATGACAATGCGGTATGAGAGATTCAACGCTCCGCGTCTCTTTCCCCGATATCCAGGTCTTTAGACTCGCCCGGCCTCGCAGGCATGGCATCCTACCTGTTCCAGGCGGGCGAGCCGACGCGTCCCCCGCGCGACTCCACGTCCGCCGAGGTCGGCGCCGACCTGGACTTGCCCCCCTTGGGCGCCGCGCCGCCCCTGGCCACGCTGACACTGGACCGCGACGGCGCCCTGGACGCGCCGCTGCGGAAAACAACATAATAAGTCATGCTATTGTTTGCCAGGACGTCGCGGCCGCCGGACCGTAGTTCACGCTATGGCTATTCGAGGGGGAGTTAGGGGATGCGGCGAGGCATAAATTGCGAAAGGTAAATGTCGGAAACTTTTCGTATAAAGCTCGAGATTTGCGGGAGTTTTTCATCATCCTAAGGGGCCTATCCACGTCAGAACAGCCACACAAGGTCAAGTCGAACCGCTCTGATCTGCTCGCCGTAGCTCCAGGGGGTGAGGGTTCAAATGGCGGCCGATGAGGGCTCGGCCCGGCTCGGCCATCTCCAAGCCTGCAGGACCTGAAACAAGACGCCTGCCCTGCCTCTCCCGCCCGCGCCCCTCTCACCTGGAGGACGTCGTCCTGGTGACGGTATGTGGCCCCGAAGCGGCCGAACCCGATCCTGACGACCTGGCGGCACATACAGAAGATGTCCTTATGACATCCCTCAAGATGCTGAGCTTCGGGGGGAAGGAAAGCGCAGAAAATCCAAAACCCAGAATCTGGGTCAAACCTACCCAGAAATTGAGGGCAAAAATAATAATTTTGGAAGTGATTTTGAGACCTATTCTAGAACGCTTTTCGAAGCTTCTTGGTCATTTTGCAACAGGTCTGAAAATCGCCTCCACTTTTATTTTTTCTACCCTTGGCTTCTGGGTTTGAGTTGTTTCGGCTCCTGGGTTTTGGTTCGCACTCACCTGTTCCGGGCGGCGGCACAGCAGGGCCGGCCGCTGTACGTGGCGCCCTCTCGCGGCCTCCATCGGTCCGCCCGGTCCTCCAGCACCGCGCGCCGCACGCTCACCTCCGGGGGCGCGAGCAGCCGCACGGAGGACACGCCGGCCAGCGGCAGCTCCGGCTGCTCCGAGCCGCCCCTCCGCAGCCGCACCAGCCCCATACGCGTCGGCACCACCACGGCGTCCTGCCGGCTGCGGGCAGAGAGTAGACGTGTAACAGTTGGACAGACGTCACTGAGGTCTAAAGGCCTGTCTAGGTCATTTTTAGATTGAATAGACCTCCTTGTTCCATTTATGTCAATATCAGACTGGATAGACGTCTACTAGACATTCGAAGTACGTTTACCAGGACTATCTTACTATCAATCCCCTCAACCGTCATTACGTACGCTCTAAATGTCTAGTCACTTTTTTTGTGCGGACTTAGTAATAATTTTAAACGTAAATAGAATTGGTTACAATTTTGTTGCGATGTAGGAACAATTTCGTAGAAACTGTGTGGTTAAGTAGTACAAAAAATTGTTACAACTTCTAGTTATGTTTAAAATTGTTACTAAGTCCGCACAAAAAAAGTGACTAGACATTTAGTGTGTATGAACAAATCCGCTTGTATTCTGAACAATATTAACCACACTATAAACAAATTTGGTCAAAATACTTTATTTGTTAGTAAGGAAATAAGAGGGAGTAAAATTAGGTGCAGCTTAGGCGCAAGCTACACATCTAATGGACATGGACGTTCATCCACAGTTCCAGTGTTCTTGAAGATAGTCTACAAGGACAAGGGCCCGCAATCACAGAGGTCAGAGGTCACGTGGCGATCACTCACGTCAGAGTGTTGCGGTGCAGTCGCAGTCCCAGGGGCGCGGTCAGCACGCCGTCCATGGTCACCCCCGCCTGGCCTGCGGGCACTGCTCGGACTGCACAAACAAATGAACAGTGTCAATGTCGCGCCGGAGAGAGTGCTTCACGATAAGATGCTGCGAGAGATCATTCTCCGTCAAAGCAGAGGACCACAGTTGACACTAGTCTCCACGAGCGGACGGCTCGGGAACCAGGGTGTTCCCCAGCGGGCTTGGCTCGGAGAGCGCGCCGCGCGCCACTCGACCCGCTGATTTCTTTCATCTTTTAAACTCTCCCGCTGCTAGGGGCGGAGGACGGATAGAAGGGGGGTAGGGGCGGGTCGACCGCAACCTGTTGCGATACAGCCCGCTGCGGGGCGGCGGGGTAGGGCGGGGCGGGGCGGGGCGCCCTTGCTGTAGGCTCGGATGAGTATGACTGGCAGGCGACAGGAGACCTCACCCTCCCCTCACCAGCTGCCCGGCCAGGGGGAGGAGGGAAGGAGGGAGGGAGGTAGCGAGGGAGGGAGGTAGCGAGGGAGGGAGGAGGGAGGGAGGGAGGGAGGGAGGAGGGAGGGAGGGAGGGCAGGGGGTGGTGTGGCACCACGCCGCTCCGCGCCACAACTTCCCTCCCCACCCTCGCACCACTGCTCAGCCTGCTCCAACTTTTTCCCTGGTGCGACCAGAAATTAAATAAGAAGTTTCTGGCTCGCCTCGCATCCCCCGCGCCCCGCCCGCCCCGCCCCGCTCCACCCCGCCTCGCCCCGTCTTGCCACTCCCCTCTGGCCCTGTCCCGTCGCATCGTCTGGGCCGGCACGACAAACATCAACAAAATAATAAGTCGTGCGGGGAGCTGGGAGCTCCGAGGGGCGCTGCCTGTCCGGCCTGTCCGCGGCATGACAGGGCGAGGCAGTAAGGCAAGGTCCCACTGAATCGTTACTGCGGTGACACACTGTGACACAGACCAAGGGCAGGTGACATACAACAAGTCTGAATCCACAAGACCTCACGTAATTCCCTGTTGACGAATTTGGTAGTTCATACAGTACAAAGAACTAGCAGAAGTCAAAGACTTAAGGGCTGAGCATTTAAAGTCCCTCCGGTCACATTATTTAATAACTTGAAATGGAACCACGGCTAGGTAAAGTTGCTTCCATGCCGTCCATTCACACATACTCATGAACGTAACACCAAAAACAAAAAGGAATGCTTCTTTGGTGAGGTCCAGGTCGGATTAACCAGAGATTTCCGCGACGGTATAGGATCTTGGATTTTTCTCCAATACTGGTTTCAGTTCCATAAGAGTACTTGACAAACCATAGGAAAAAATTCTGCGACAAATAATAGCTGAGTTCTAGAGGGGGTCTCAAAACTGGACGAAAACTTAACGAAAAACAAATATTGTCCAATAATGTCCAAATGGTTCCTCTGATCAAAACGACTTGAAGGTTGGCGGCAATGGTGGAGGGGACTGCCTGTTAACCCGGCGAGAAAACACGACTGTTCGTGTCTACGCGCGTTTCCCCTGGGCTTCGCTGTTCAAGATCAAGGCTAAGAACAAGATTAAGTTTAAGTTAAAGCTTAAGTTGGCTCAGCCAATAAATCCCAACCGTCATAACGTACCAACGTACCGACTTTGACGAGAAAGGGTCGGTATTCTACTCTCCGTTTCCGAGAATATCACCACGATTGAGCGTGAACCATTTCCATGCGCTGTTATGAGTTACAAAACTCTGTTGTATGCGGACAGCCGAGCGGACAGCACAATCATCAGAAAGTTAAAATAGCGGGAAGATATCGCGATCTGACCACACGCCGCTGCCACTGCATAGCCCTATTTATACTGACGTCTAGCTTGAACCTCGGGTCACGGAGAACGGAGTACTCTACTGATTGACCATCAACTCGGAACAAAGTCGATGAATTTGTGGCCTCCTATCGGCGAAAATTTTTATTTTATTTTCCAAAACAGTCATTTGCTGACAGCTACTTGTATGTTTGAAAGGCCATACGGTGCTGCTTTCTGTTCCTATGACGCAACAGTAAAGAGGTCCGGGACCTCGACTGATGGCACCTACCCCCCCCCCCCCCTCCGGGACGCTCTTGCTACTCCTAGTGCCAACCCCGCACCTGTTCGCACCCTCTCGTAAAGCTCGCGTCCTGATCGAAACCAATTTTCACCTCCTGCAACGGTAAGCAGACAATAGCCGGCGTCCTGGCCATGGCGGCGAGGGTGTTGGGATGGTGCAACCCCGCCCCGCCCCGCCCCGCCCCTCCCCGCCCCGCCCCGCCCCGCCCCGCCCCGCCCCGCCCCAAACCACCGCCATTCTAGTGACCTTCCAAGCGAAGGCCACGAAAAATCAGTACCAGCTGCGCGGGGTCTATTCACCAAGCAGCTGTCTCGTATCGTGTCACCTACAGCGTGCTCTGCGGCTCACTATCATACATAGCAGCCGAGCCGCGTGGGCATCGCTCGCCTGCCCGCCCCCGCCCGCCCCCGCGGCGCTGTAGCGAGCGCGCTAATCTGCCTCCCCTCCCCTCCCACCTCCCCTCCCCTCCGCTCCCTCTCCGCGCTGCCACCCCTTCCTTCCTGCACTCGGCAATAAAACACGTCCCCTCAGCCCGGGGGCCCTCAGCCCTGCCTCGCTCGGCCCGCGCTGTGCTGCAAACACCGAAAAGCAGTAATTATGAGGCATAATTTCCTGCGCCTGATTTATAATTGTGGCAGATTTGTATTATATTTAAGTCTGGTGAAAGGGTTACAGGATGTGCGCCCAGGTTATGGCGCTGGAGGGTCGGAGCCGCGGAGATGGGGAGGTCGGAGGCGAGGTCGGAGGGGTGCGGTTGGAGGGCCGCCGCTGCTGCGCCCCGCTCTTGTCTCGGTGGCGAGGGATCTCTACTTTCTTGGAATTGAAACAAGCCTTTCAAACCCGCGAGAGGAGAGGAGGGGAGGGGAGAGGAAGAGGGAGGGAGGGAGGGGAGGAGCGGGGTGTGATCCTCCCGGTGTCATGGTGTGTTAACAAGTCATAGTAACTAAATGGGTTCCCATTTGCAGCGCAGTAAAAAGGGCGCCGCGCACCAACTGCTCGCTCCCACGCCCCCCGGCCGGTTAGGCAACCAGCGCCCCACCTGGCCCGGCCCGGCCCGGCCTGAACGCCACTGCTGCCACCTTGCCCCAACAAACATTCCGATTTCACCCCCGAAGGCTTCGGGCTGAAGCAGCCTGCGGACGACTGATAAATATTTCAGTGGTTGTCCAGACTCACAAGATTCGTTCGAGCGGAGTGGAAGTCCAAGCGCTGCCCCAGAGGGGACGTGCGGGAGCCCCGGCCCCCACCTGCCTTCCCTGCCCTGCCCCCGCGGCTGAGCTGAGTGGCCGGACTCGACGCGTAAACTTTATAATGTTATAATTCCGCCTTTCCTTCACGTGCGAGGGATGCGTGTTGGTGCGGGGGGGGGGGGGGGGGGGGGGGTGCATCGCGGAGTAAGGAACTCGCAGCGAGCTCGTGCCTCACAGCGCCGCACTGCAACTCGTGCCGCTTGCTATATCGGGGCTCGGTACGGTTGGATACGAACTTCAGAGTCTGCGAAAGACCCATGTTCACCTTCGAGGGGCCGCGAAGTGTGTGTGTGTGGGGGGGGGGGGGGGGGGGGGTCACCAAGGGAGAGGGACACGACGCTGCTAGTCCGGAGGGCCGCAGCGGGCGGCTGCAGCGCAGGCGAGCAGGTCACAGGTCACATGACGTGTTCGCGTGACCACCCCGCCCCGCCAGCCCAACGCCTTGTCATGCTGAGGCGCCGAGTGCAGACAGCCGACACTCTGCCTCAGACGGCGTTCCGAGCGTCGCCCTCAAGTTGCTTTTCATACGACGCCACACGGAGGGAACACTATTATCTGCAGCAGCTAAGGCACTCGCAGAGTACGGACAGATAGGATTTTTAGCAGCTACAGCTAAGAGCTATGCAGCTAAGGCTTTGACTGCTTTCGCTAACGAGTTTGCAGTGCTGATGAAGTCCAGGCGCTGCCTATTGACTCGCAACGACAACCACCTCCTGGAATCGAAAACATTTAAAACGTGGTTCACCCGGCTATAGGCTTATCATTATAATCTGTTTTAGGATGAACAAAACCAGCGCGAACTGTCTTGCACAAAAGTATTTTAACAGCAGGTTGGGTCCTTTTAGTCAACGTTGACAACACAGGGAAATAATCTTAGGGGAGAGTGTGGCAGGATGTGTCAGGTGGGGCAGGATGTGCCAAAGTATATTTTCAGAATCGTGATAATATGATGATTCCAGAGAGTACTGGTGGCACATCACATCCTGCCCCACCTGACACATCTTACCCCACTTTCCCCTACTCTCTGTGGACACTAAATATAGAGGGACAATGGTGTGCTTTAAAAATAACTTCTGTAAGCATGCATAATTATGCTCAAAACTGTCCGTATCTCACCACAATTTTCTCCAATTTTTTTTGCCGAAGTGCCATTTTGTGCTAGATTGTAGTCAAATTTGTCCCTAGTACCGGACAATTTTTGATCTGTGTTATTAAGCATAAAATTATGCTGAGTAATGGATGCACACAGAAGTACAAAACCAAATCACAATATTGCACAGAAATTAAGGACAAAGATAAGCTTTTCTACGCACAAAAACGCCCCCAGAGGAAAGTATAATTAAGTACGAATTTCCTTTTTGGGCAGCGCAGTGGCCAGGGCGCGGGCCTGGCCCAGCCCAGGACACTCCTGTAGGCGATGGCACGAGAGGAAGTATCGACAGCTGTCGATCATCCCCCTCCTTGAGTGGATAGCTGATGGCAGTAGGCCCCGCCCCGCCCCGCCCCCCGTCACGCGATCAATCCTGCGGGTTTTGAAGAGGCCAGCGCCACCGCTGATAAGTAGCCAAATTCATTGCGTAAGCAGAGACAATCGACTGAACTATCGCTGTCTGAAAAATAAAAACACTGGTCACGGTTCAAACCGGGCAGGAGTTCAACGCAAAACTCAGTTCCTCTTTTGGAAGAATAAGTCCTTTACAAATACTTGAAAGTTTGCGGTTGGAGGCCTTCAATTTGAAGGGTTCCACAAAACCTTTGCTGAAACCTTTAAACAGTGCGCTTGGGTTTTGTAGTGTTCTACGAGCACGTACCGAGCACTAACAACCACAATGTTCAAGAGGGGTGGGGGGTATGACACCCAAAACGAGGCGCAAACGCCTGTGTGTTACCCAAAAGGGCTACGAAGTCCCGCTGCGTCCCCGTGAAGGGACGGACGGTTCAGCGTGCGGTGCAGTGCTCTAAAATATGCCACCACGGTGAACCGTACATTCGCATACCGTAATTTCAAAGTGCGATCTCACGAGGGAAGAGTTCTTCTACCAGGTTTTGAGAACGACATGTAATTCATTCCTTCCATGCAGTGCCTATCTCTTGCTCTGCACAGCAACAGTCCCAGACCCACTGAGTCCATCCAATTGTATCTTACCCTCTTACCGCTGGCAACCTGCAATCGAGTATAGTGCATTTTCAAGTAAAATATCCAACCTATCCACAATTATCATCGTGGTTTGACTTCCAGTTCCATACTGGGGTGGGATAGCCTCACCACCAGCCTGACCCTGCCGCATAACGCATCCTTTGTTCACCCTCGATCGTCACTAACCGAAGTCCGCCAGGATCCTCTCTCGGCCACGAGCTCGGCCAGGCCGGCCACACGGGCCCCGACAGAGCTCACACGGTCACACAATTGCAAACTAAACTTTGCTGACAAGTAAAAGGAAATTGTTCCATAGGGAGCAACTCATGGAAATTTGAAGACATTCACTCTACATGTCTAGTAACGCTTTTTGTTCGGACCTAGTAACAATATAAATAAACATAACTACAGAATTAGTACGTAAAATAAAAATTCGCAAAAATTGTGTGAGTAAGTAGAACAAAATTGTCAGTAATTCTAGTTATGTTTAAAATTGTTACTAGGTCCGAACATAACAGTTACTAGACATTTAGAGCGTACATAACAGCTGAATTTGCCGGTTTTGAGAAATAGTCTGAGGCTTCTTGAAGTGTATGTTCAGGTCTGCCACACTGGCATTGGCCGCTGGTCTGCAATAGTTGTCGACCATGCGAGGTTCACGACTCACCCTGAGTGATGGACAGTGGGGTGGGCTCGCCCCGCGAGGCCGGACCTGGTTAGCTGCCCCTACAGCCCCGCCTGCTGCCCCGCCAGCTGCCCCGCCAGCTGCCCCACCGGCTGCCCCACCGGCTGCCCCGCCAGAGCCCGGCGCCTCATCAGCCATAACTAACAGCACCGCGGGCTGCCGTGGCGGCCAGACGCGCATCGCATCGTGAGACGGGGGCGGCCGGGGGCGGCGGGGGGCGGCGGGGGGCTGGCCGCGGCACCAGGGTGTAGCGCCAGGCACCGTCACCGCCCCCACCAGCAGCGCTGCACTTACCTCAGCCTTACCTCACGCCCACCGTGAACTTGCGGACCCCCGTCAGTCCAGACCCTATGCCCGTTGGCCCCCCGCCCGGGGGGCTTCCTGCCGCTGGTTCCGCCCCGCCCCGCCCCGCCTCGCCCCGCCCCGCCCCGCCCCGCCCCGCCCCGCCCCG
>CABIKL010004103.1:0-10138 GCA_902196195.1 Aptinothrips rufus | reverse complement strand
TATCAGTGTGTGTGGTGGCACATATGCATTGATATATCGGCGAGAAATCTAGTTGTTGCTTTTGAAAATTTCTTGTAATCGACGATGGAGCCGTCGGAGCAAGCGTGAAATTTTTTCTAAGTCGCGGGCGCTCGCGGCCTGCATTGTTCGGGCGATGCACTGCGCACCGACAGGCTATCGCAGTGTTATAGTAAAGCGAGCTAGCACGTGCGGTAGAAATAACATCATAAGTATGTCATGTAAAGAACGAGAATCATTTCCTAACACCAAAAATGTTTGGTGTATATTAGTCGTCTTGTTAAATATAATTTTGACACATTCCACATTGCGTTTCGTAACTTCCTGATCATTTTACTCAGAATATTCCACTCATCACCGGCTCGAGCGGCCTGTGAAACAGAACTTTCTACCGGGACAAAGCGCTCTGATCCAAACATCAAGGGGCCCAAGGGCCAAGGGCCGCACCTTGCCTTCTGTTGAATGGGGAGACGCCGGGCTGGGTGGGGTATTAACAGCGTCAGCCGCACTCGGCCCGCCTCGGCCCGCCTCGGCCGCACACGGGAATTAATGATGTTATTCGGACCACGCTGCGGGGCCAGCCTGCCTGGTCCAGCCTGCCTGGTCCAGCTCCAGTCTGCCGCAGATGCCATGCCGCTGGCCAGCTCAGCAGGCCCAGCTGCCCTGCCGTCCCTTCACCCGGAACGAGCCCTTCCCCTTGCCTGCCCCTCCTCACACTTCACCTCTCCATCATAACTTCCCCCGCTCCTCCCCGCCAGCCCACCTGCCCTTCACTTCCTCCACTAAGCCGAGGCACCTCTGCCTGGCTATCCACCTGAGTCTCCTCCACGGCACATATAAAACTTGCTTATCGAGCAATGCCAGCTTCAAAGGTTTCCCATACTGATAAAGAGTAAGTGAACCTATTTCGGATGGATTCAGAAATGGATTTTCAGAAAGGTTAATTTTTACTTTACTTCTTCGCCACTCAGAAGGTCTAAAAATTATAGCAGAGTGGAGATACGCAACTTAAAAATCATGTCCGTAAATCCTAATTAGGATAGGTTCGAGATGATGGCAGGTAATGACTCCCAAAAACCTCGAAAAAATATGACTTACAGAATTTTAGAGCAGTCTTAGTCCGGCGTTCCTCAAAACAAGCTCCTACATAATGAGACGATAGAGGCGGTCAGGACATTTCCTCTACTTTCGTCTTCTAAAGGTGCTTTGATGATCTGCAGCACCGCCTTGAGCACGGCAAGTCACTGAATTCTTGAAGCAAAAACATGGTCGTGAAATGTGCAGATCAGCTGGGGTCACCTGCGCTGATGATCTCTCCAATCGAGCTGGCCTGCGCAGGGACACGCTCAGCGCCTGGAGCGTAGGCAACGTGCACACACCCGTGCACGGGGCTGCCTACCTCCCAGGCGCTCAGGGCTCCACACTCACTGCGCAGCGGGTGACGTTGCACAGTTGCCGCGTTTAGAAGCGGACTGATTTCATCTTCAAAACTGAGAGCCTTTCTGGCATTCGCAGCGCCATGAAGTAGGTCCTACTCCTACTTTCATGGCAGCGCTTTTAAGCGCTGCTACTCACAAGATACAGTTCGTTGAACTAACGAAATTTTGTGTGATGAGTTAGTAATTTCTAGAATTGAAAACGTTTACACCAGTCTCAGAATGTTTCTGTTCAGATGTAGTAACGTTTCTATTCGTATCTAACCTTATTAAAAATTTCGTAACGATTTTGTGAAGAAGTACAACAAAATTGTTTCTAGCCATGTACAAAAACGCTACTAAGTCTGAACAAAACAGTTCTCCGACATTTGGAGTGCTTGAAAGCTAATAACTAAACCCCATCATTAATCTAAGAGTATGTGGGAGAAAGTACTGCTGGTAACAACTGACACGCATGTCTTCAAATTACCACGAACAAGACATCCTGCTGAAAGCATTTTGTGAAAACAGAGCTGGAGCGCATAAAACTGGGCCTTTATTACTTCAGCCACTTTCAGAAGGGTCCTAAGGGAGCGCAGAGAGGGCCTGCTTGCGTTAAAAATAATAAAAATCTTATCTCGAACAGAGTCAACAGTTCCATTAGTCGGCGTGCTTGTCATCAGGCAGTGCTTTGCTCCGAGAAGGCAATCAAAGGCTGAACGAGGTGATATCTGGCCGGGAAGGCACTTCTGATCAAGATAGCATCGGGCCCGTCGGGCCCCGCCCTCGGCTACTTCAGAAAAACAACCTTATTGATCGAGCGAAACAAGGAGCACGATGCTGAATTAAAAGGGAAGTAAGCGATAATCATTCTTCACCGTCTTCAATAAGGGACAGGCGTCCGTGGAACAACGCGGAGATCGAGATTTGAAAATGCCTCGCCCAATCTGTTTTCTATAATGTCTATCACTTGAGGAAAGTAAAAGAGGTTAACGCTGCTTCATCTTTCAAAACCATGATGGAAAACGTGGTGCAGGACGCACGAGGGGGCAACCACTCGTCCAAAAGGTGTACACTGGATTTCAGATTGAGGCGGATTTTCACCGGACTGCACCGGATTTTTAACATATTGCGTCGGATTTTGTCGGAAATTTCGTCGGATTTTGCCCGGATTTTCAGATCGGTTGTACACAGGATTTCGCGACTGACTGCCCCCTCGAGGACGCACGGTAAAAAAATGTCTCGGAAACCGAACGCGTGGCTCGGTTTTGGGTGAGCTGTCTCTTTCCTGCTCCCAAGTGAGAAAGAGATAGCGCACCCAAAACCGAGGAGCACGCTCGGTTTCCGAGGCTTTTGTTTACCGTGCGAGTAGCAACGGATTTTAGTTTCCCCTCTCAGGGAGGATTCTGGTATTCTGGTTATTTCGAGGGGGTTGTGACTAGAATGCACAAAATGCTTGGCAATTTCTGAGATTATACTGAGAAATTTGGATTACAGGCTAAAATTGCATTAACACGGGACACTACGCAACTTTCATACAGAAGACAAATGACGATTTACACTGTAAAAAATAATACCTGTTTTGGGGAGCCCTTTCCCCCAAGACAGGGGTGAAGTAACACCAGTTTCAAAATTTTTGGGGCTCGTTTGGAGGATTATGTAGGAATGCGTTTAAGAGTGTCCTGATCATTTTGGTATAGCTCTCAAAATGACCCCCAAAAATTCCAAAACTGGTGCTACTTCACCCCTGTTTTGGAAAAGGGCTCCCCAAAACAGGTATTATTTTTTACAGTGTAAGCAAAACAATATTTAACATTCTTGCTCACTCTGCCCCGAGGCGGACACGGACACGCCTGAGACGACGCCGCATCAAAGACAGGAATTCGATTTGGTCCACGACTGACCTTCACTGTCGTCCAGGAAAGTTCCTGATGCAAGATTCAAAACGACAAGCGATGGCTAATCCGAAGGAAAGCAGAGGCGAGACGCACACGTGGAAGGAGTTGCCATGGCCTCCTGGAAAGCAAAGTAGTACGGTATTCCAGGTCCCGGCAAGGCTTGCCTCGCTGCTCTGCGCAGTCCTTGGGGGAGCCAGTGGCTAGCACTACCCTGCCCTGCCTGGC
Source organism: Aptinothrips rufus (assembly GCA_902196195.1). Taxonomy (NCBI): domain Eukaryota; kingdom Metazoa; phylum Arthropoda; class Insecta; order Thysanoptera; family Thripidae; genus Aptinothrips; species Aptinothrips rufus. Next base: position 6,582 of record CABIKL010004103.1, on the reverse strand, counting down.
CCTGCCCTGCTTGGCGCAGCAGAATGTTGTTTCCATAGAGTTCCAAAGGAAAGTGGTGCAGGAAGAGGTTTTGGGCACGCGTTATATAACGCCTATTGACCCAGATGGGATCAAGTTGGGCGAGATGAGGTAGGAGGGAGGGACAGCGAGAGAGGGTAGGTGAGGTGGGGTAGCGGAGGAGTGGGTTGTGATGCGCGTCGGGAAAACAATACCAGTTATTTGGTTGCCACTACGATAAAAAAAAAATTAAATTGAGATAGACCTGGGTACCTGGCGGTACAGTCAGGCGGGGAATGTTCTAGAAGCGGCGTCCGAAATGTAAACAGGGTTACACTCAGGTGGGGTACAGGTAGGGCAGGGTACAGTTGGGTGGTTTTAAGTCTGAGTTCGGAATCCAGAAGTTCAGACTGAGCCATGCGCGAAGCACGGCGGTGAAGTGAAGAGCACGAGCCGGTCCGTTACAGGTACAGCCGAGCCAAAGCGCAGCCCGACACCGTCTGCCCCTCGCTGCTGCACCACTCCCCCCCCCCCCCCCCCCCCCCCCCCCCCCCCCCCCCCCCCCCCCCCCCCATTTCCCCTCTCCCTGCGCAATGGACCGGATCTAAAAGACAAAGTGCGATATATCGGTACCAGTATACCGTAGGGTCAGCTTGGGGAAAAATCGAACGGAGGGAAGAATCAAACAACACATTTATTCAGCTCAAAGTAATGACTATACACTACACGATGATAATATTCTCAAATCATCTCAAGTGGAGCGAGCGAATTAAAACTGTGACATTGAAGGCCAGAGTAGGAGTGTTAGATTTTTCGCCGAACTGACCCTCAACTCGTCCCTGCCCAGCCCTGCCCTGCCCTGCCCTGCCCTGCCCTGCCCTGCCCTGCCCTGCCCTGCCCCGCCCTGCCCCGGCTCTTTCTTCCCAGTGGATAGCGTTACCGTTGGGTGCCCGTCTCGCCAGGGCGGGGCGGCCGACAAAATGTAAGACATTCCTTTCCTTTCTAACACTAACGCGTCGCCAGCCGGCGTCACTCTCACCATCGGACGCGGCACATTTTTTCTTTTATTTCGCCCTCATTCCCCGCTTGCCGAAAATACTCGGAGAATGTCCAGCATCGGAGAGCGAGAGACAGTTTCAGTCAGCTGGCCCCGCCCCGCCCCGCCCCGCCCCGCCGCGCCCTTTGTTGTACTGCTGTCTCTGTGAGCACATCGAGAAGGCGTGCAGCTCGCCCAGAATATAATACAAGCGAAAATGTTTAAAATTCATGGAATTGGTAATGGCGTTAGACTATACACTGTTGGGTCGTGGCGCGAATCACAATACAGAGCGGGCCGTGAGAAATACGTGGCTTTCACGCTCAGATTGTACCGACACGCCACTTGGACTTGCGGCCTGCCGCCGCCACCGTGAGCAGAGCGTTCCACCGGGAGAGACGCAAGAGGGAGGCCGCCATTTTGACGATAGCTTGTCTCATTCTCTCTCGCACCAGCTAGCAGCAGGATCTCACTCTGTCTCACCCGCTCGCCAAACTAATCGCATCGTTCTGTCTCACGCCATCCCACATCCCACACGAGCTGGCCACGACCCGCCCGTTGCTCCATCTCTGCGCATGGCAAACACACGTGGGAGAGAACGACTGCTTCGCGAGGTGAGGCAGCAACAGCCAGCAGCTGGAGGCTGCGCCGTGTTGACTCTCCAACGGTCCACTCGCTCGAGCAAGCAGACCCCTTCAGCAGGAGCGCCTCACGGCCACACTGTTAAAAACATCACCAGTTTCAGCGAGCTCTCCTCGGGAAACAGGGAAGTTACCCAAAATTAAGCATTTCGGGGGCTCATTATGAGGGTTGTGCAGAAATGCATTTTAGAGTGCCCTTTTTGGTAAAGCTCTCAAAATGAGCCCAAAAAATTTCAAAATTAGTATTACTTTTTACCTTTTATATCTTTTCATTATATATTTTAGAGTAAACGAGCGTTCGCATCCACAGAATTGCCAGGTCGACGAGGGCTGCCTTCTAGCTGCCAGACGTTTCATCAATGAGTACCGCTCTACACGATGGTCAAGTATTACTACGTATTACCAAACGTGACAGTCAAATTTTGAAGAATTGAGAAACTACGGTTAAAATGGCAACATTCACTTATTCACTTATTTTGCAGAATAACCACAAAATCTTTCAAGGTATAGCCAATATCGTGTACGCCGAATAAAAATTTCCCAAGATTTAAATTTTAAAACGCACACTGTGATCATATTATAACCTAATTTACGAACAATAACCAAACCGCAAGAAAAAATGTATCGGTCGTAAATGCATGAAGACTGAAAAAATTGCTATCGTACTAGTCTAAAACAAACATGCTACATTGGGGTGTTGGGGTTACTGTGACTGAAGATACGGAAGTGCGAAGGGAGCTTAGCGCAGCCTTGAAGTTGGAACATTATTGGATCGAGGCGCCTGGCAATAAAACAATTTAGTCCCTTTCATGCGGAATTCTTCTGGTGGGGAGGCTCTACAGTAAACAGCAGAGTGCGGAGCGCGCGCTTCAAATTGCAAACAAAACAAGCAAGTCATTATTAAAACGATAAAAATTTAAACGGTAATCTACGAGTTTGTTTCCAGACAAATTTGAATATGGGAAGTGAAGCTGGTGCGGGAGACATGTGCCTCTTACTCGCAGCCGCAGCACTGTGCCCATGGCAGGATGGGGGCGGGCCATAGAGCCAGCCGCCCGGAAGGGAAGGAAGGGAAGCCGTTCTGTGCGTGAGCTTCATTCACTCATGAAGGTCAGATTTGAGCCGGCAGATATGTTGGCCCACATGACATTATGACCACCGTTGCCCTGATGAAACGTCCGAGCTCTGCGCGAGGTGCGCGGAAATGGTAGACGAGAAGAACAGTCTCTTGTGTTTCGACTTCAAGTGCGATCGAATGACTTCAAGGAAACTCTTGAGCGTATAATATAATGACGGGCTCAGAACTAATTGTTTGTGAACTTTTTCTTGAAACTTAGCAAAGTTCTGAAACTTACTAGGAAGTAACTATATTATACTTGATCGCAACAATTTTACAAAATTGTTCTTGATCCTAGTTATGTTTGAACAAAGTTAAAACCATATTAAGCAAAATCCCAAAATTTTTAGGACAGCAAAAGAATTTTTCTAGAAATTTTTGAATGTTATTAAGTATGCGTCATGTAATCTTATGACGGAGTTATTCCGACGTTTTTAAGTTTTATCACGCAACAATTGTACGGGTTTTTACGCGAATGAATTCCCCTCGGCGACTTGTTTGACCGGATCTGTTTGCTATCGCCACGAGCGACTGGCCGTGTTTGAACATGGAGATGAAAGGCCAGCCGGACTGGACACGCAGCGCTAAGGCGACGCTAAGGCGACGCTAAGGCGACGCTAAGGCGACGCTAAGGCGACGCTAAGGCGATGCTAAGGCGACGCTTAGGCGATGCTTAGGCGATGCTAAGGCGAGGGACATCGAGAGGGAATCGCACGTAGACAGAACGGCCAGCATCCCAGATACATTAAACATCCCAGTCCGGCTCCGCCGGGTACCACCATCGTACGACTGACACTCCTCTTCCTTCACTGCCATATTAGATTTGAAGGAAACGCCAAGTACTCTAGCAGGCCAGAGGTTGGAGTCCCGACTACTTGTCCGCGCATCTCAGGTTATCCCTGGCTACAGCTACATTCATGAGGGCATTTATTCGAGGCCAGCATTCATTGAAACTGGTTTAGGGAGGGCCCCCCGGCCCGCCGCACAGTCAGTACGCCCGGCTTTGCCCGGCTAGCACCCCCGCCGTTACAAGGCGCTGCGTTGCGGCAGCGAATCAATAGCCCCAATCAGCAGATTTCTCCCAGGCCTGTCTCTGCCTGGCAGCCTGGCCAGCCGCAGACCAAGGCGAGGGGCGCCCCGTGCCGTGCCCTGCCGTGCCATGGCGAGTCGAGCCAAGCGGGCCCTACTGCGATTCCAAACCAACACTGCTTTTTGAAATTCCGACAATTTACCATACTTTTTTAACGCTGATTTCAAGACTATGGTTATTGCCAGTTACAACTATTTTGGTCTACATCACATCACCCAAATAAGAACCCGGCTTGATGCGGAACCACACAAACAGGGAAGAGACGAGCCCAACGATTAAACTCAAGGCTGCAAAATTGATTTGATAACGTATCGTAAATTTCAAAAGTGTCTGGTTGTCAGGTTCCAGCGTAATTCGACAAATATTAACATTTCTCAGTTGTCAACCTTCTGTCGTTTTGCAATGGTATTTTAAAACCATGAAAAACTCAGTGAGTTCTTTTTTTTACGCCAAATTAGTCCGAAAGCTTTCACAGACGCTTTCAAAAATATTTGAACATATTTTCAACAGTGATGAGGCTGGTAGTCGCTTGCCATCGGCTACTCTTCCCTCGCTAGGCTCTTTGCCCTCCACTCTACAGCGCAGCGAGGGTCAGTCCGGGCAGGGCAGGGCCAGGCCAAGCGACCCCTGGTGCCCCACTTGGGACTGCTGCTGCTAAAATACCATTGGGTCGCCCCGCCCTGCCCCACCCTGCCCCGCCCTGCCCCGCCCTGCCCCGCTTCGCCCTCGCGGCATTCATTATGCCACGCCGAGCTATTCGGCCGAATCAGAAGCGATTAATGCGGCCCGATTCATGCGCTACACATGGACCGGATCATACTGAAAAATTCTTCGTCGTCATTTTTTTCGACGATTCCAAGGCTAATATTTTTACAACACTGTCGTAATTGCTGCTTGATGACAATGTCGTCACTCAAGTAATATGCATAGAAAATTTGAAACTATATGACGATTCTATCGTCACATATGACGAACGTGTCGTTTAACTGGTAAGAATTTGTCGTCATTTTCCTCAAATGAAAATTTCATCAAAATTTTCGCCTTAAAAATTTTTGTCGTCAAGTTACGACAGTTCATTTTACAGTGCAGGGTCGCGTAGGTGGTACTGGCCGGGTGGACTCGGCCACCACGTCGCACTCAAATTGCGGACGGACGGATGGATATTTATCATTTCGAGTCCAGCCCGCCACGAAAATAAAACATTGTCGTTGTATGTTGTGTGCCCAGCGAGCCTCAGCTCGATCGTGTTACGTCCAGTTGCCCAGGGCGGAGATAGGATCCCGCATACATCCCGCGCCACGATACACCATTAGCTTTACCTCGTTCTTTACTGGTTCCGTAATACTTAAACTACATTTGCAATCTTGTCTCCCTTGTTTGTAAATATCCGCTACAATAAGGAATCTTCAAAGAATTATTTTTTTGTACAGTGGAGTGTACTGCACTGTGGAAAGAATTCTCGTAAAGTTACGACAAAGCACTGGAAAATTTCTTTCCAAATCACAGTTGTAAATTTACGACAAATTGTCGTAATGTTTTGAAATATTCTTATGTATTTTTGAGTTTGGAGAGTATGAGCACAACGTCCAAAGTGCCACGACTTAGACTCGTAAAATTACGACAAAACCACTGGAAAATAATTTTTTCTAAAGTGTCGTAAATTTACGACCTTTTTTTTACAGAGTGGCCAGAAAGGGTTGCTTACTATTCTGGCAACACTCCCTACCATTCGCAGTAGCTGCTAACGTAGGATGAGGTGCAGAAGGAAAGGAGGGAGGGTGGGGGCGGGGGGCTGTCTGGCCCCGACACGGCACGCCCCGCCGCAGGATGAGTCCATCAGGTGTGTAGTACAGAGGAATGGACAGGTGCGGCTACTTCACCGTCCGAGCGGCGAAAATAAAAGGTCCGAACGGCGAGCACTCCCGAGAGGGAGCCGGCTGTGAGGATAGTTATACCTGTCCGCACTAAAGACCATCCCAACCCAACCCAAGGCCCTGGAGCGCAAGCAGTATAGCGGCAGCTCGACAGGACAATCGGCCCGCACCCTTTTCTACGCAAGCACATAACATCGCTGCCGATGTTTCGGCCTCATTTCGAGCATTACGCTGGCGCAAGTAGTAAGTCAAGCAGACGAGAAGGCCAGCCTAGTTAGCACTTGGCTGGCTCGAATTCTGCCGTCTTTCCCACCGAAACCACGGCCGAGAAGGGCTGCAGGACATGGAGGGGGAGAGGGGCCAGCTCCACGGGGCTTTGGGAGAGCTGCGAGCTTTTAGGGCGTTTTAGGGGTAGACGGTATCGATCTTCAAAGGGGGATAACTTTGAATTAGCTGTACAATTTCGTTTGCAGTAGTGATGAGTTACCTCGAATAGTTTGAATTTTTAGGAATAAGTTCAAATTTTTTACAACTATTTCAACGTCAAATAGTGCGTGGATTTAGCGCGATCTACATTGTAATACCCCGGCGTATTACATAGAAGTAGCCTGATACGCTCTGAATATTCACTAAATGGATCTTTGTATTCGTTTCAAATACCAGGATCGTTTTTCGGCCGCTGTAGGCCTACTCGGTCGAGGCCAGTGGGGTGCAGCCGAGTCACGTGACGGCGTCAAGTCTCTCTCTCGCTCTCTCTCTCGCTCTCTCTCTCGCTCTCTCTCTCGCTCTCTCTCTCGCTCTCTCTCTCGCTCTCTCTCTCGCTCTCT
>CABIKL010004102.1:0-10139 GCA_902196195.1 Aptinothrips rufus | reverse complement strand
AAAAAAAAAAAAAAAAAAAAAAAAAAAAAAAAAAAAAAAAAAAAAAAAAAAAAAAAAAAAAAAAACAATTAGATGTTAGCATTGAAATACATTTTTTATGTGCATGGCTCTGCAGTAATTCTTACCCAAAGCAGCGTCAACATCTTCCAAAATATTTTCTAGAATCACTGTATGTCCATATTGAATAGCAGTCTCAACAACTCGAAGAAAATTCGGATCCGTCTGTTTTATTACATGCAGGTTGTTGTTCTTTTCCATGTTTTTAATCCATTTGTTGGCTTGACCTAGAAATAATGCTCATGATGAGCTCATAGTTCAAGTATAATAAAACAAAGTAATCACAAAAGTAGTGCATGATGCAGAAGTCATTAGTTAGATAAGGATACCTTGAGGATCAATCATAAGAGGCCACCTTCTTGCCTGGGTCACGATTATTCCATTTTCAACAGAAAAGCTATCAACTGGGAGTCCTGCAATATTCCAGGATCTTATACTGACTGGTTCTCCTAAGACATTTATTAATGAAAATTCCTCAGAGCATGGAATTCCTAACTGTTTACAAGATTGGTTCCACATCTTCTTGAGATGCTGTATGAAAAACAAATAGAAAATAAGTTGTTTTATTATCCTTTTAAAACCATTTTTAAAATCATTCCTTTCAACTAGGCAACTATGCTGAAAATTAAAAGCACTCACATTTCGAAAATCGACAGTAAAAGCTCCTAGATATGCTATAAATCCTGATGATAGAAGCACATCACCAACAATATTTGCGAGCAAACCATGTAGCATTTTTGCCGTATCACTCCAGCGGGCTTTTTCTCCTCCAAGTCCACCTGAGATAAATTTTTAAAAATTGCAAATATTAAAAGAACAAAAAAGAAAAAGAAAAGAAAGAAAGTTAGGGAACACAAAAATAATCACCATATAATAGCATGATCCTTACCAATCAACTGCTCAGCTCTGATAATTTTCTGAGAGCATAGCTCAATACTGTCTTCAAGTTCCTTTTTACGGCGTGTCATAGTGGCAAAATCATCATTAAGTGCCTGCAGCTTATCAACTACCTCTTGCAACTGTGCTCTCTTTTCATTAAGAGTTTCCATCTGGACAGCAAGTTCAGCTTCAGCTTCAGCAAGCTTAGCTTTCTTTGGTTCCACAATTTTTATAACCCGGTCATATACTTCCATGGCTCGAACCCACCTGCACAACCCTTCACAAGCAGCTGATATGTTCTTGATATGTGCAGGATCGAAATCCCTATCATTTATATATCTCTCACGAATCCTTTTCATGATTGATGGAGGAATATTATCCTTATCATAAGTCTTCAAACTGTCCAAAAACTTTAAATCTCCCAAAATCTTTTGGGAAGGCCCCCAGTAGTCCTCTATCATTCTCCCTGATCCACTTGGGTCAGGTCTTCGCTCAGACTTAATTCCTTTCATAACACAGACTGCCTCCATGACCAAGCGCACTCCATAAGGAGGCGTTTTTAATGACTTCACAACAGTGATATCAGCAGGTTTAAGTGTGTTTAAAGCTTGAATTGCCGATTCCAACGCAGGGATAGCTTCCGCAAGATCTGATTCACAATCATCCTTGATGGCTTGAGCAGCTGCAGCAGCTTCATTGGCCACTGCCTCATCTGCAGCAACAATCTCTTTCTTTGCTTCCACAACAACAGTATCTTGCTCAATTTTGATCATTAATTTTTCTGTCTTCAGAGAGGTATCAATAAGCTGGGGTTGCAATAGTGTAAGTTCTTCTTTCATCAAAGCAATCTGACCTGCCGCAAAGTCTAATTTCTCCAAACCTACTTCATATCGATGCGCCATTCTACTGATTTCTTCAACTTTCACATCATAGAGCCTTTTGAACATGTGCAGGAGCTCAAGATATGATGTTGGTGTTACATAAGTAAGGCGTTTTGTCTTTTGAAAGTAAAGTGATGTGGCTTCACGAACAGACAAGTGGAACTTCTTACATAAAGTGACACACTGCTTGCGTATTTTATCTTCAATATCAATTTCTTTAAGAAAAACAGTAGCAACACGATCCAGAGCATCTTCAGGCCAAACAGTAAACCAATCTATCGTGCAGCAGTTAATGAGAGAAGGGAACATTCGGATCCGCTCATGGAAAGATTCACCAATTGGAGACATGGCAAGAACCAAGTGAAGACTATTTCTGACACGTTCCACAAAGTAATTGTAAAGAGCAAGAGGTGTAGAATCTATTTTCTTCCCAGAACTTTGAGCAGCAGCCATCATTTTTTCAAGTATGTCAGCTTTATCCTCAGAACCAAATAGATTTGGAACATCTCCTGTATTCAAGATCATGTTGATATCTTCAATGAAAGCTTCATCTTTGATCTGGGAATCATTGAACAAAAAGACATGAGGTTTAGTTTCGACACCAGCTTTTCTAAGAAGAGACCTAAGATCATCCCTCCACTCATTCATTCCATATTTTCGGTCAATTTCTATTTGGAACAGGTTGTATTCAGCCATACTTGTTGCTAGCTTCGTTGCTGATTGCCGGCCAGTACCACCAATCCCAACCAGCAAACAATGACCGTTGTCTTGCTGCAAAACTCGACTGATACGAGAAATGTGCTCCATAGCAAATTTAAATAGCACAAGAGACATTGGAGTACGAGATAAAAGGTTGTATTCATCCAGATAATATTGCATCTTTTCACAAAGGAGGTCATAGCTTTCAACTTCAGTGTAGATTTTAGGGTCAGCATCAGGATCCATGTAATTACCAAAGAACAGACTCCGAAGATGTTCATCCCTCAGTTCATTTTCTCCTTCAGGAATAAGATCATGAAGCACTTTTTCCAAGGGAGTTCTCAAATGTGTGCGACATGCTATTCGTACCATTTCAAAGAACATTTTCCTATCAACATCATCTACAAGACGGTCATAGAAAACACGATAAGTTTCATGCGTCCAGAGTCTGAAAAGCTTGTCAATGTCACTTACGTGAGAGGAAGGAACCAACACAATTCCTCTTATAACACGAGAAAAGTCTCGAAGATTGAAAGTATAATGAGATTTGGCAGGAATGGGAAGAAATCTTGACATTGACTGACGATAAACCTCCATTGTGGCTTCCACAAGTTGTTTAGCATATCTTGCTACATCAGGACTGAAGCCCTTCAAAAAGTGCCACTCCAAAATGGAATGAAATATTTTGGAGAGAGTTTCATTTTCAAAGGAATCAATTGATATGATTTGATTGTGCCTCAAAAATCGAGATGTCACTTGATTGGAACTCCCACCTGGTGGACTCATTGCTCCCACAAACAGAATATCAACAAGATCAATGCGTGTGGTATCCTTTAAATTGTACCAATGGCGGTGATCAATCCACTGCCGCAGAAGTTCTATGGGTGGTTGTGCACCATAAGTATCTTTTAAGGGTAGGCTTACATCATCCACAAACAGAACATACTGTTTTCCCATGGCAGGGCCATATACACCTTTCCTTCGTCTGTCTAGCTTTGACATTACAATTTCTTGTGTCATGTTAGCTGATGTTCTTGCAGAAAAATTAACGACATTAGGGAGAATTTTGTCTTTAGGCAGACCCATCAAATGATTTAACACAATAGCTGATTTTCCTGTGCCAGTTGGACCAACAAAGAGAATGGGGATGCCATTCGTAAGGCAGGTCTTCAGAAAATAACGTTGACAAGCAGATTCTGTTGTTGGTATAATTAGTTCGTTGATCTTTGCTGATGGGGGGAACGATACTTTTTCAACTGTATCTAGCCATGATATCCACGATCCATTATTCTTCTTATCATAAACCCAATCAAAAACAGTCCCTTTGTCTGGAAATAGCTGAGATTTGCTTAACTTGAAGGTCTTGGGTCTAGGGTGTTCATCATTCCTTCCATCCAGTAAATGGCGGAAGAATGTATCAAACTTTTTCCTTGTGTCAGCAGAGATGGTCGAAGTAAATCCCCAAATTACACAAAATAAGAAGACACACTGAAGCCAAACAGTGCTTACTTGAGCCTCACCCTCTAAATGGCAAGACAACAAGCGCGCATATGACTGGAACATGTGCAGCTCAGATGACCATACAAACTGGCGGCAAAAAGTCTGGACGAAATTAATTGTAGGAGGTATGACCCACAATGAAAGCTCCTCTATTAGTTCAAATTGTTCATCAAGTATTCGTGAGCTCAGATTTGAGTGAAATGATTTGCACAGAGGTTGCCATCCTAGTTGGTTCGGTTCCATGTAGATCATACCACATCTAGAAACAGTTGCAGGTGATGCCTGTTCTAAATCAGCAGGCTCGAAAATCATATTCATTTTACTCGTCATCTAAAACAAAACAAAAAGAACAAACATGCTAAAGTTGATCTTCTTAGTACTTTTATCTATATACATATAAATATACTACCTGAATGATCTCTCCCGACATTAAGCACAGCTTTCTATTATCATCCAATACTGTATTCATATTTTCAATCCATACAGCGTCTACTGGGCCATCAAAGACAATCCATTTACGATCAGAGGACAGACTAATAGAAAATTCACGGAATGTTTTGGCCAGAACACCTAGAAAAGAGTTACTGTTAGAAAACTGGAAAGGAGAGAAACTTTTTGATCTCTAATCATCCACTCTTAGTTATCATAGTTACCATCAGACCATTCGTGAGAAACTGGGTCAAACTGTCCATACAGTTGACCCATAGTTATTGCCTTTGGGTTGATTATTCTAAAGTTAACTTTATATTCTTCCATAGACGATTTAGAGTCACTAAAAAGATCCCCTAATGAATCTGCAAGATTCTGATAAAAGAAATAAAATTAAATGTGGATATTCGTAGACCATGTAAACTACTAAAGCAAGGAAAAGAAACTCACCTTGTATGCACAGGTTTTTCCTCCCATGGGTTCACCAACAATCATAAGACCATGGCGAACGAGTATCATCTCGTACAATTGAAGTACTTTTTCAACATACCAATCAGTTGCTTGCATATTCTTTATTTCTAAATTCTTTTTCAGTTTCACCACAAGTTCATCACGATCTGGTTTTGGTAATTTCTTTCCCGGAAAAAGATCTGAGATGATTCCAGTGAAGAGAGGAACATCCTGAAAATAAACACTTTGGCTTTAAGAAGCAAATGCATAACACAATCACACTTTGATAATATGAATTTGGTTTGCAAAGGAGACTTATGTGAGTTTTTCTCAGTTAAAAAGGATAAACAAACCTCTGAAAGGAATTTCGGCAAATTTACATCATTTATTGCCCTGAGAACCAAAACAGATTCATCCTCTGATTGATACTTTTGTTTCAAATTTCCAGCTGCTGTCAAAACAGTTTTGACAGCACGCATACCGTAGTCATAGTGGCTTTGGGAAGACAATTGCTCAGAGCAAAGTTTGTAAGTGTCCACAATTTTTTCTGATAAGCTAAATAAGAAATATAAAACATCAACATAGAATTGAAGGAAATTTTAGAAAATGTTCCATGAGATAAACAAAATTCAAAATCATTACTTTCTAGCATTTACAAATCCCATTGAGTAAAGGGAAATCTCGCCTATCATAGCATAGTCTGGAACCATCATTGCTACTGATCGGAAGAGTACTTTTAAGTTGTCGGGCAATTCTTGTCTGCCAGCATATCTATAAAAGCCAACAAAAATTATCGCTAGTGGCTAATGATTTAAGAGACAATAGAATGACAATTTCATAAGATTTTGTTCCTGTAAATAAATCATACCCCGGATTCATAGTTATGAATATCGTACACGTTGGATTTAACTTCAGTTCAACTCCCTCAAACATAAACTTTTCAAGCTTGTTGATGATTGCCATTTGAATACAAAGCACTTGCTGAGCTATCACTGACAAAACCTCAACTTCAATTCTGTTGAACTCATCAAAGCATGCCCAAGCTCCAGAACAAGCCAAGCCCTGTGAAGGAATTTAATTAGAGAACTTAACATCTGACACCAAAGAATACAATGATGAAAACAGATTTAAAAATACAGCCTGCCTTGAAAAATTTGCCCATGGATTTATAGTCAAGAGAATCAGAGCAATTGAAAACAACACACTGCTTCGCAACTGCTTTAGCAAGATCTTTGGATGTCTCAGTCTTGCCGGTGCCAGCTGGACCCTCAGGAGCTCCTCCAAGATTTAAACGAAGAGCCCCCATGAGAGTTCTGGAAACACGATAATAACTTTGTTTCTAACAGGAAGAAACAAATAAATAAAAAAGATGAATTGGTTGTTAAAAAGAAGAAAATTAATGGAAACCTGTAGCAACGATCTGTGAGAGGTGTTATAACAAGACGTCCTGTATTGCCCAGATATTCATATCCGTAAGCCAGTTCAGTAGTTATCATGGAGACATAAACATTACTATCTTTCATGTAATAGCGAAGCTGGCTTGTCCAGTTAAAATCCATCAAGGAAGTAACTTGACGATCACACAACATTTGCACAACATCTCGTGCTAGAAAACATTGCAAAAGTAGAGGAAATTTGCTCGTTTGATGAATGACATTTTCAAACAAATTACAAAGGAAAAGAAGACCTACCATGAACATCAATAACTATGAGAGCTTCAATAGTAATTCTTGATCCCTTGGAAAGTTTGCCCCGAACAAGATTGACTACCTCCTCAATTTGCTGATTGCTCTTCTCTAAGTAGATCTGAGTGAATCAAGACATAGAATTTTAAAAATACAAACGGTACAGGAAATCAACCAATTAACTAGTATTAAAATACCTTGAGTGTTGCACTTGTGATTGATTCAGAGACTTCTGCTGTCCAGTGAATGCTACTTCCACAGAGCACGATCATTCCGGGCCAGTTGAGCACCCACAGTGATCTCGAAGTGTTGAAGTATGCAGCTACAGCATCCAATGCGATGGCTCGCATAGACTTAATCATTAGTTCCTCTACTTGCACAAGCCATTTCTCCACCATACCCTGTATAAATGATAGCCGATATTAGTTTATAATTTCATCTTCAAACTATCCCCTGACTTGTAGCGGGTGATTTTACCTTTGCATCATGTGGCTGTATTCTGCTGATAAGAGGAACAGTTTCTGATTCAGCAGAAATCATGCTAAGAATTTCACAATCTTGATTGAATTCCAATCGATTAATGCCCTCAAAGCATTTTTTAAGATGAGGTTGAACACGTGTTGGATCTTTTGTCTCAGAGAGGATTTCCAAAAGCTCATCATTGGAGAGAAAAAAGAATCTGTAATTTTAAGGGTTGAAAACTAATGAATGGTATTAGAGATGTAAAAAGGGCTTTTACGCCTCAGGAGTAATAAACGAGCCCAATTTTTAAAATGTGCAAAAGAAAAAAAAGGAGTTGGGAACTTATTGAAGACGTAATTTTGACAAAGAAGGTACGAACCTTGGGAAAAACAGCCTTTTCTTTTCCAGATAATCATTGAGGCCTTTTTGAATCTCTTCTAATAGTACATTGTTTTCCCGCAACAATTCTAGCATATTGGGGTAATCAGTGGCTGTTAGGACATGGCGATCAGCAACCGTGTTTGACATGATAGCTCGCCAAGCTTTGTCCACTTTCCTAAAATTAGCAGCTTCCTGAGGCATCTGTCTCATGATGTCCTCAGAGCTAAAAATGGGCTCAAGGTAGAGCCAAGTTGCTTGACACTGAAAGAAATATGGAAAATTAATATTAGTTAAAAATGAAAGAATGACTATCTGGGCACTAGAAGAATTATTTGCTTACAGTCAGCCAGGCATCAAGTATATCTTGCATATTGATAAGCTTTTCTTCCCAGGCAACCATATCAGCTTCAAAGGCTTTGACATATGGTGAACCACGCATAGTTTGAGCTTTCAGTATATGATCATCAAGTAACATTTGGATATCATCAACTGCTGACAATATAGACACCCCAGAATCTCTGAAACAATATTATTTGAAAAGTATTTACTTCCCCAATGGAACCTCTTTGAAATTATGTAGCAAAGCTAACCACTGTAAAAATGTTTACCCACCTGTATAAATTAAGCTCAAATTCCATGTCTTGCCATTCATCTTTCATTTTCTTCAGATTCTTTTCAAGAGCATATTCTTTGGTTGCAGCTACACCAATCTCCTCTAAAGCTTGCAAATATTGTGGTAAACCGACCTCAATCATGTCCTCCAATGAGGTCTTATCAGTAGGTTTCAGTGGCACTCCCACAATTTCACTCAACTGAAATGAAAGAACACAGATTTTATTTTTCTCTTTCTAATTTGAATATTTGAATATCGAGGAAATTGGATCGACTTACTCTTTCCCAGTGGCGATCCTGAATGCCAGGATTACAGATCGTGTTGAGGACAGGGACGTACTGCCGGAATTTCTCTACTTTGGCTCGAACCATTTCTGCTATTCTCTTGGCACCAGGTGTGTCTTGAAGAGTCTTGGCAAGCTTATACAGTGTGCGCCAAGTTGCTTCCACCTCTTCTGCGATTTCTCCAGCATCCAGATTTAGGAATGGCCCTACAGATGATAAGTGATGAAGGAAACAGCACAGTACAGCAAATGCATGAGCAATGAGTAATATAACTCAGAGTTTATATTATTACCATAATACCACTTATCATACTGTTTGTGGAAATTGAGAACGGTGTGCCACAAGCGGTGGAAAGGTTCTACAACTACCAACATGTTATTGAGGTTTGAGAATGGTGTCATCTCAAATTCTAAAAGACCTTCCTCTTCATTTATTTCCTGAATGAGAAAAGAAAATGAACTACTTAATATCTACAGATAGTTTTTACAGATTTCTCTAAAAATAAAAAGCATTAAGTTTATACTCTTTTCAAGACAGATGATTACAGGCAAATATCAGAAACGATGCATACATTAGCAATAACTTTATCTGCAAATAGTTTGTCTTGAATGTCACTGATGGCAGCTGCGCTCTCTTCCATCTCTTCCATTGTGAGAAGTGGGGGATCTTTACGTCTAAATAAATCTAATTCTTTCCCATGTTTAGCAATTCTGAAATCAAACAGTTTGATGAAAAACTTGAGAGCCTGAGACTTTCCCGGTTTTTACTTGAAAAACAAGTATGCTGCAAAGAAAGATAAAACTCACGAAACGCTAAGTTCATCAAGGCGATTTCTAAGTGCATTCTCCACAATGTCTCGGCGATGAGAAAGACGAGTATTTGCAAGTTCCAGAGAAACGTCTATTTCACGTGGCCAGTTGAATACTCTTGAATTCAGCTGAATATCCTCATCTTCAAGAATAAGGAGAGGGATAGTTAAAGCTAAACAATATAGAGTCCCAAATTCTACAATATGGCAAATTTTATACTCACTTGGTAAAATAGTACGATCAATGATAAAAAGTAAATTTTCTGCTATACCCAAAATTTGAACATTAAGATCAAATACGGTGACATCTCTGCTTTGAATCATGAAGTGGGTCAGTTCTACTAATTCAGCTGTTTTCTCAGGGAGCTCACTGACACGATTGCAAATGTCCTCAAAAGTACGACATATTCTGGAACAAAAGTAAATGAAGATTTAGGACAGAACAGTTGATGAATAACTTTTGAAATAAATTCAAGAAATGGAACTCACAGTTTGTTCTGTGTACGAATTTTCGTAACAAAGAAATCTGTGATGTAATCTCTCAAATCACTAAGAATATTAACCATTACATCATTAACATCAGCACAGTTGAGGCTTATGAAGTTCAATGGGATAGTGCGTCTTAAAAAATTAATTTCCAATATTTTATGCTCAAGCTTTTCTATTTCCACAGCAAAATCCTAAAGAATTAGGAGAGACAAGGTTCAAAATTATAATACAAATCAGTTATTTTAGTCATTCAGAACAAGAATAAAAATTTACCTTGAGATATGGAAAGGGATCTATACTAAAAAGAGCTCTTATGTCTCTCTCTGCAGTCCCATCCAGAATGTACATGTAAGGCTCATATTCCTTAAGAAAAGTATTTGGTCCAGAAACATTGGTGTCAAAACTTTTCAGTGCCTCTTCAATTATTGCTGCAACTTCATTTTCTGATTCAACAACGGGGTACAGGGTTAAGCCAGAATCCTGCATATCTGAAAAAAAAAAAAAAAAAAAAAAAAAAAAAAA
>CABIKL010004101.1:0-10140 GCA_902196195.1 Aptinothrips rufus | reverse complement strand
CTCTCTCTCTCTCTCTCGCTCTCGCTCTCTCTCTCTCTCTCTCTCTCTCTCTCTCTCTCTCTCTCTCTCTCTCTCTCTCTCTCCCTCCCTCTCTCTGCCCCCTTCCATCCATCGTGGTGGAAACGTAACAGGATAATATGGGGAACTAATCAGTCCCCCCATCCTAAAAAGAAAAAAAATGGGGCGGGAAGATTCAAATTTGTATGTCTACTCGCTACTTTGCCTCGTTCTTCTGGCCGCTGGACGCCACTCGATGCCCCCCCCCCCCCCCCCCCCCCCCACCACCACCACCACCAACGGACGGTCTGCCCCAGACGACTGCAGGTGGATTGAGTTGACAGCCCCATTGCCTATCCGCCGGCAAGCAGCCTCTGTTCCGGCCCGAGCGACGCCGATGAGCGGCGTGCTGTGTAAAAGTTGGCCTGCCTGGCCAGAGAGGGGTTGAAGAGAGAAAGGGCGGGCAGCCGTAGTTAAAGTTGTCGAGCCACTGGAGGATCCATAAAAACGATAGTGGGCATCGCGGGCGGGCCGGGGCGGAGCGGGGCGCACTAAGGACTGCTGGGCGGTGGCGAGGCGGGGTGTGGCGGGGCGTGGCGGGGCGATGAGCCAGCGTAGGGAGCAAAGTTTGGCCGCTTTTCGAAGACTTTCCCTTAGTCAAGATGAGCGCCGTGGCGACAACGGGGCGAGCTAGCATCGAGACCGTGTCTTGTCTGGAGGCTGCCTCCCTGGAGACCTGGCGGCGAGGAATGGCGTGGCGTGGCGTGGCGGGGCGTGGGGTGGCGGGGCGGGCACGTGTTCCCTGCATCTGGGTTGCCCTTCTAATAAACCGACTGGCGCGTCAAAAGGTCGTGAATTTTGTTCTGGTACTTTTATCCCTGCACTTGGTTTCATTTTCTCCGATAACCTGGAACTAAATTCACTCGATCGTTGTAAAGTTACTCGCTGAACTGAAATCCAAATGAACCGTTCTGCCTTCCCATGAAGTCGAATTCAGCGTCGGTCGTCCCAGTTCTTCGAAGTCGCGGAGTCTTCCCTCCGGCAGCCTGCCGATTCTCACCACGCTTTTACACTTTATGAGCCCTTGACATATGTTGACCCCTTCAGGGATCACCATGAAGGGCTCGACTAAACTGGCCTGCCCTGCGGGACTGTCCTTGTGAGAGCGGCTCCTCCCTTGGCCCTTGGACCTACTTACTGCGCCTCAGCCCGATACATTGGGATCCTCTTGGCGCGGCGGGGCGCGGCGGGGCGGGGCGGGGCGGGGCGGGGCGGGGCGGGGCGGGGGGGGGGGGGGGGGGGGGGGGCGGCACGCGGTAAGGGTGGCGGCGGATTACGGACAGACTTCTTGGGTCTCGTTCGGTCCCTGTCCCGATATGAGTGGCGAGGCGGGGCCGGGAGCTCTTGGATGGATGTCGCACTACTTTGTCTCCGCCGCGACGGAGGGGAAGAGAAGGGCAGGGGGAGAGGGATGGGGAAAGAGGGCAGGGTTAAATGGGGGAGGGGAGGGGAGGAAGGGTTTTTGGAAGTGTAGCTCGGACGGAAACAGGCACGATCAGTCCCTGTAAATCAGAGAAAATTGTGCCCTAGTTGCTACATTGCGATGTTTATTGTCCATTAGCAGATAGCATTAAATGTGGAAAGATTATCGGTATCAAAGTGCATTTGTGACAACTATGACAGCAGTTCTCGTAAAGTTACGAAAAAGCACTGAAAACTTTTTCTTTCCCAATGCATCTAGTCGAAACCTTACGACACCTTTCGCAATTTAAAAAAAAATTCTTTCGATTTTTTTTAACATAAAAAGCATGAATAAAGCCATTTTTTTCACAGTCATTCGTAAAGTTGTGACTTAATCACTTTAACTTCGACATTTTTGTCTTGGACTGTAAGTAACAGGTTTTTTCTGTGTTGGTGTGTGTGTGTTTTATTTTTTATTTTTTCCAAAAACCTGAGATGTATTAATTACACTGAGTTACCAATTTCTTCGAGCGCAGTGCTGTCTCTTGCATTGCGGGTGCCGTACTGCGGCTCCGTATCTTATTGATGATTGGTGTTGTGATCGTACAGTCAACACTTCCGTGTTGCCCATATTTGTGTTTATTCACGACGAAGTCACGCTTATGTATACAGCGAGCCGTCCGTAGGGGCTGGGGGAGTTAGGGGGTCTGGATCAAACCAGGTACGAGATGAAGTAGGGGATGGGTTGGGGCTGGGAACGTGGGGGGGGGGGGGGGGGGGGGATGGTGTATTACCGTACGGCCAAGTCACGTGGCTCCAGTACAGCCCGGTGCGCTACGTGGGTAACGTTGACAAGGCCTTGCCTTGCATTCTGACCCGACCGGCCCGGCCAGGCCCGGCCCCGCAGTAGAGAGCCTAGAAGCGGAGAGAGGCGACAACTGTCATGGCGGCTACCGGTCTGGGATCCAGCTGTTTCCGCTCTGCCCCGCACCCTCAGCGCGCTCCCAGATAGCGAGGCACTGCGCATGCGCTGTCCCCAGCCGGATCCCAGCGGCTGCCGCAGGACCTCTGCCGCCATGACAGTTGTCGCCTCTTGCCTTCCAGGCTCTTTACCCCGCAGGTGACAGCCCGAGACGAATCCTCATGTATACCACGCGGCGCCCTCCCTGCCCCGCCAAACAAGGAACACATATATTCCAACCCCACACTGCAAGGAGCCAGTGTTGCCAGAGAAGTAGGCAAAATGGAGCCGCCTAAACACACCGGTGTGGAGCGGGCTGCATCTCAGCCTGCCGACTAGGCAAATTCTTGTTATTACGGTTGAGAAGTCACCTACTAGGCAGGCTGAAATGCAGTCCACTTCTCACCGGTGTGTTTGGGCTACACTTTGCTTACTTTCCTGGCAGCACTGCAAAGAGCAGTTCGATTTTTTTTTTTTTACCATTTTTTTTGTTTTTATTTTTTTGGAGGATTGCCCGAACCGCGGCTTTGAACTGAAAGTTTTTACAAGAATGTAATATCTCCGCAAAAGAACCTCTCGAATTTACGTTCTTCGGTCAAGTCAACTCAGTAAAGGGTGACCTAGAAGTTCGGCCGGTCGAGGAGACATTACGACGCGTTAGAGCAGCTCGCGCTTCACTGTATTTTGAAGCATGACGGTCATTATCATAGAAAAAAATAAATGATAAAATTTTTGCCAGTATTTTTTTAGTGGCAATTTTCTTTTTACCATGAAAACGACTGGCAATTTGGGTCATATGGTCAAAATTTTACCGGACTTTAAACACTGCGGTAATCTGGATTAACCGCAGCCGTGAAATTACCATCAAAACCGAGGGTTTAGTCAGTCTTGTAATCATGTGTACAAACTCCTGTGATTTTAGAAATATTGATATTTTACTTCGTTTTCTGCAGAAAATAATGAGTACCGAAGTCATTCAGTACTGCGACAGTCATAAACAGGCTAAAAACACTAAAATTTCAGCTCAATTGTTGATTTTATTTTTTGTAATTCGATGTAATCAATGTAATTATGTAATCCTGTGTACAAATTGAGGCCGACTGACTGACCCCTCGATCAAAATGTATGGTAGAATTACCTGCAACAGTGTTCTCTACACTGCCATTTCTGAAGCAGTCTTGACTGACTTTTTTAAATGGTACATTTTTTACCATCTACATAAAGTGGTAAAAAAAATGACTGCTTTTTAAAGTGGTAAATTGGCGAATTACTGTCTAAAGAAGATGGTCATTCCGATCTTTTTCGGGTGGTAACTAGAATTACCATCTCAATTTAGGTACTAATTATTCGCGTTAACTGCTTAAAATCAATTACCATTTAAAAACATGGTAAAGTGATTACTTTAGATTTAGCAGTAATGTGCATCAGTGTTCTCTCTATACAGGTTCCTCACTGTTATGTCTCCTCCGTCTGTTGCAGAACTCCATCCGACACAACCTCTCGCTGCACAATCGCTTCATGCGCGTGCAGAATGAGGGGACGGGCAAGTCGTCATGGTGGATGATCAACCCTGACGCCAAGCCGGGCAAGTCCGCCAGACGCAGAGCCACCTCCATGGAGACCTCCAAGTTCGAGAAGCGGCGGGGGCGGGTCAAGAAGAAGGTACGAGCAGACTGAATCAGCAGGCTGACCCAGTACAGGCCGCGAGCCGCCCGGGGAAGCGTTTAGTGAGGGGCTGTCCATAAATTACGTAAGGCTCTTAGGAGAGGGAAGGGGTCTACACATAACCTACCGGCCCATACCAAGAGCATGGTGAGGTTAGGTTATTCGTTCTAAGGGGGGGGGGGGGGGGGGGGTCATAATGCGGTCAATTTTGTCTTACGTAATTTATGGGCGCCCTCTTAGCCTGTTAGCCCTCGATCAGTGACAAAGCTGGAAATGGGCATTTTCCCCCTTTTTTCTGGGGGTTACTTGAATGTTGATGTCTTCACGTGATCTGGATTTTGTAAGATAATAATTAAATCTTACTCTTGATAATTTGCATAATACCAAGAAACTCAGTTTCTGAATTTTGCTTCTTCAAAATTCTAAACTGGGCTTAGGCCAACTTATCAACTTCTAGCATTTTGATATCCTTGCTCTCAAGTTTGAATTGCTTTTCACGTGAACTGGGTTGACAGTCAATTTGATCGGCTCTCAAATCAAGCATTTCTGTGGCGAACATTTCAATCGGGTCGCGAAAGCTCCCGTAGTTTCGACATGCGTCTACTTACGTCCCGCATGCTTCCATTCAAAACAAACCATCGTCATCTCTTTCTCTCGCTATCTCTGTCTCTCATCAAAGCAAACCTTTCCTTCACTTTTTAACTAGTCTCTCGTGGAGTGTTCTTCCTTCGCTACTCCTGACATCACGTCACATCGCACGCCAGACTTGCCTAATCTGATTCTTTGTTCCCTGCCTGCAATGCTGGAAGGCCTTTGACCGTGGGGTAGGTACACCTCAATCCCATTGCATTGCTACCTGCCTGCCAGCATTGACTAGAAATTTTTGAGCTAGACAAAATTTTGATCTGATTTTTATTACCTCTTTAAATATGCTTATTGCCACAAAACTGAGCTGATTAAAAGAGGTGTAGTGAAACCGCTACTAAAGAAGGCATCCACTTCGTACCTCTGCTCGGATTTAAAAGAAATAAGTGCTTTTTCTGGGTGAAATTATTCAGCTCAAAAATGTGACCAAGCTTCCGTTAAATCAGCCCGTTGCGTTAGTTGGCTCACCGTATGGCAGGTAGGTGCTCGAACGGAGTACTAAGTCACGCTTCCTAGGTGTAGAGGGCGCGCCTTGGATGTGGGCGGCACAGCTGTACTGGTTGGTGCCGCGTGACGGGGTGCTCCCGGGAGGAGTACTGTAGTGACGCTTGTTAGGTACAGAGGGCGCCGCCTTCCGGGGCGACACAGCGCACCTGTGCGTTCCAATATATGCCGCCCCTGCGCGGCGCGAGCCCAGTTTCATTTTCGTTTTGAGATGAGGGACTGTCATAGCTCGATGGCGCGCAGTGGCGGACTCAAGAACGCGTGCGAGTGAGATGTGAGACAGAATCTTATGGGGTTTGTGTGTGAGTGCGAGAGAGATGCAAAGGCCGGGATCCCGGCCTGCCTCTCTCTCTTCCACTGTCTCAAACTCCATTACACTCCAACTCTCTCGCACGTTCCCCAGTCCGTCCCTGATGGGGTGAGAGTGAGGGGGAGGGGCGTAAAGGGGCGGGTCCTATCAAAGCAGGCAGTATATTGCACCAGCTCCTATAGCGAGTACAGCAGCAGCACGGCTTTACATGCGCAGTTAATTGACTTACTGCAGTCACCCGATAGTTCAGCTTTGGCTTGCGGCAGTATTGAATTGCTACCCATTTTGGTATTATCGTCCATCAAAAAGCACCCGCCATGTTGGGGTTCTCCCCCTTCTTCCGAACCTCTGCACTGGAAGTCGATCAAGCAGGTAGTGCACAGAAAATCACAATAAAGGTACAATCATTGTAAATTACTATTTTAGCAATCCCATTGTAGATAATTAGCCTATTTATCTTCCCTGTCCTCCTCACCTTCATCATGGTACGGATCGCGCTTGAAATATCGTCAAAACGCAACTAGAATACAGTATTCTAAATTATAGTGTTTACAATATTTCGGTGCCATAGCGGTCCGATATCGTTTGAAGCCGAGGGGTCAGTCACTCGACCATAATTTGTACACAGGATTACATGATTACATTGATTACATCGGATTACGGCGAATGAAGTCAACAATTGAGCTGAAATTGTTGTGTTTCTGGTCTGTATATGACAATTGCAGTACGAAATGGCTCCGGTAATCACCATTTTCTTTCAAAAACGAAGTAAAATATCAATATTTCTAACACAATTACCGAAAGTTTGTACACATGATTACATCACTGACTGACCCCTCGTTTGAAGCTCATTCCTTACTATGCTTGAAGATGCTGTGTAGTATGTAGACCTTAGACTTGGCTTACTAACCTGAATAAGCAGTCCATAGAGAGTTCACCAATCATCTCTTTTCCTATCATCATCTGCATACCTCTCCTTTCTCTCACTATCCACCCGATCTTTAAAATGCCACACAAGGAATTAGACCTGAAACGTCACTTTCTTATTCGTGTTCTCTTTGCCCTCGTAAATTTCGACGAGTATAAACATAACTCTCCCTTCTAAAAAATTTGTAAAATTTGTACAATAATGTGTGTTCTATATTTGTTAACACCCATTCCGAAATGATCAGGAAAGCACGAAACTCGCTTTTGAATAGCTCTTAAGCTGTCCTCGAAAATAACTTTTTCACCCTTGGATTGTGGATTAGGTTTTGCCAGAATTTGGGGTTGGACTTTTCCGTGCGCTCTTAATCTCTTACTGTCAAGCCCCCAACTGTCATAACGTACGAACAATCTGATCGTATTATGAACAAAATTCACCATATTATGAACAAATTTGTTCGTAAGGAAATTAGAGTGTGCAAAAGTGCCATTGAGGGTGCCGTGCTTACTCTGTGTCCGTCGCCAGGTCGAGGCGCTGAGGAACTGCCTGGGCGCTGCGGACGCCTCCCCGTCGCCCTGCTCGTCCGTGTCCGAGGGCCTGGACCTGTTCCCCGACTCGCCGCTGCACGCCGCCGGCTTCCAGCTCAGCCCCGACTTCCGGCCGCGAGCCTCCTCCAACGCGTCGAGCTGCGGCCGCCTCTCCCCCATCCCCGCCGTCGAACCCGACTGGTCGCCCTACTACGCCGACCAGCTCGCCGGCAACCTGGAGCAGAACATGAAGCTCGACATCTACTCGGTAAGCTGCTTCAAAAAATGAATTTAAAAACACAATTTTTCTGTGCCGAAAAAAAAGTGAAATGTAGGGTAAAAGAAAGAAAGTACTGTAGTGTTCACACTAAATTTAGAGAAACATTTAAACGGACATAAAAAAAAACTACAATTTTATACAGAAATTAAGGGCAAAGATAAGATATAGTGCATTGTTATGCACAAAATAGTCCACCGAAAGTAAAATTAAGTTCAAATTTGCTTTCATCACAATTGAGTTATGCCTGAAACTATGGAGAAAGAAAGTACATCCAAAAATTTAAATTTTTGTGTGTAGGTACTGCTCTACCTGTAAATTCAGTCAAAAACTTTACATGAGTAACTATTTAAAAAATATTGAATTAAATTTAAAACGATTGTCAGACTGAAAATTTCAATTTGTATCCCCTGCGTTATCTGTCAATTCAGTCAAAAACTGAGCATCCACAAACCTCTTTTTTGTTTTGTTTTGTTGATGAGATTAAGTTTAAGTGACTATCAGAATGAAGTTTACAATTTTTCGTAAGTTTTTTACTATTGTGCCAATTTTTATCCTGTGTCTGACATTCGAGATGTTTTGCACTGTGTGGGAGTGGTTTGTAACGCTGTGATGTGCGCGCCAGGGCTACGGCAGCCAGTCCCAGCAGCAGCAGCAGCAGTCCCAGGACCAGCCGCCGCCCTACCAATACGACGTGCAGTTCCCCGGCGCTGGCGCTGGGGCAGGGGCGGGCCAAGGGGCGTGCCAGCAGGGGGGCTCACCGGCACAGCAGGGCCGCCTGGCGTACGTCTGCCCCTTGCACCGACTGCAGGGCTGCTCCTGCATGCTCCAGGAGGTAGGCAATATGGCGAGCACAAGCAATAAGGGCTGGGCCGGGGGCCGGGCCGAGCCAGGTGGTGACGTGTTGTTTTGTTTGTCGCAGAGCATCTCGCCGGGAGCGGGCATGTCCCCCACGTACCAGCAGTCCGAGCCCTCGCCCGACAACAGTGCCTTCCAGACCCCCACCTACCAGCCGCCCTCGCCGCCCCCCGACCCCGCGGCGCCGCCCCCGCAGTGCCGCCCGTCGGGGTCCCCCGGGCCGGGGCCCTGCGCGCTGTCCGCCCCGACCACCATGATGGGCCAGCTGATGGGCGCCCTCAACCCCGCCCTGCTGGACGACCTCAACCTCAACATCGAGGGCGGCTTCGACTGCAACGTGGACGAGGTCATCAAGCAGGAGCTCAGCCTGGAGGGCAGCCTGGACTTCAACTTCAGCCAGCACGCCCAGCACCTGCAGCAGCACCTGCAGCCCCTGCCACAGGTGAGGCGTCTTCACGAACACGGTGACAGTCCTAATGTTAGGACTGGCTTCTTTATTGCTTCCACTGCACCACCGCCATGCGGCAGATCACTCGTGCGAGTCCTGTACACTGGACTTCCAGACTTCTTGGACTTCCATTGGACTTCCCACAGCGCCGCCTTAAATGTAGGCAATAAGCTATGCATAGTCCTTGGAAATAGGCAAAGATCTCTACTTTTGCTCCCCTGGATCGCTCAGGAAGTCCGGCGCACAAATTTCTGGCTGTCCGTGGGAATCCACGGATCCAGGAGGGCAAAAGTAGAGGTTTTCTTTGCCTATTTTCAGGGGTTATGTATGGTTTGTTGCCTGCATTTAAGGCAGCGCTGTTGAAAGTTTAGTGGGAGTTCAAGAACTCTAGATGTCCTGTGTACAGTATTCGCTCGAGTGATCTGCTCCTCTCCAAAATTGCACGCAATGAGCTAAAATTCATGCACAGTAGTTGTGCATCATTTCCGAATATTTGCTCAACTCGCACCAATCAAGAACTGGCTTACGAAATGGTATGCAATTTTCGTTGGGTACTTTTTGCATGCGGTTCTGCAACGAAATTGTGCTAAAGTGTGTACGAATTCGAGCACAAGGTGAGTATGCATGAATCGGTGCACAACCAACTACACTCAAAATTTTACGCACCCCGTTAGTGTGTAGTGGCACAGGTTACAGGCGGGGTAGATTCACTCCGACCTTCCCCCTCCAGCTCCTTCCTGTGCCGCCCCTGCGCCGCCCCCGCCCCGCCCCGCCCCCGCCCCTCGCCGTGTTTGGTCCCCTGATGGTGATGAGTGTGTTCAACTGTTTGCAGGGTGGCGGGTCCCAGGGCTCCTCCCAACACCCCGGCTCCACGCAGGCCGTGTCGTCCTACACGTCCGTCACCTCCGGCCACTCTTGGGTTCACTGAGCCGGGCCGATGCCGTTCGGTGCCGTCTGGTGCTGTCCGGTGCAGGTGGGTGCTCTCTTTCTGCCCTTGCGTTAAGTTTCATTAATAAAAAATTGAAAAAGATCAATGAATTTTAAATTAAAACTTCTCTTACTTAAAGATACTCATTTTTTTTAAATTATTTTTTAAGCATGTTCGGATTGGATTGAGAGTTGGTGCAGATAACTAACACTAGCACAGGGTTCATGCAGCAGCAGTTTCAAATCTGAAAGTTTAAAAGGGAAAAAATTGAACGATGCTGCTAAAGGAAATTCATCTCATGCCGCTGTTCACTTATCTTTTCCTGCCCATCTTTCATTTTTTCCCTTCCCCCTTACCATTCGTTGGCTCCGCTCGGTTACTTCTCATCAAGTATTAGATTTATTGTAATGTCTGTCTCA
This sequence comes from Aptinothrips rufus, assembly GCA_902196195.1. Classification (NCBI taxonomy): domain Eukaryota; kingdom Metazoa; phylum Arthropoda; class Insecta; order Thysanoptera; family Thripidae; genus Aptinothrips; species Aptinothrips rufus. The sequence goes on along the minus strand of CABIKL010004101.1, from coordinate 215 downwards.
GTGACGTTGACTCCGGGTTAGGCAGCGACAAATAAAATTTGCGTCTAGTGTCAGATCGGGTTCGGGGTGAAATGGACGGCATGGGGGCGATGCGCGGCGCGGCGCGGGGTGGGGCGGGGCGGGACGGGACGCCGCGTGCGGATGGGATGTCACTTTAAGTGTCCCCGCGAATTAAAGAGAATCCCCCCCCCCCCCCCCCCCCCCCCCCCCCCCCC
>CABIKL010004100.1:0-10141 GCA_902196195.1 Aptinothrips rufus | reverse complement strand
CAGCGGGAGAGATGCTCCGCTGCCTCCTCTGCCCACCCCGCCCCACCCCATCCCGCCCCGCCACGCTGCGCCACACCCGTCTCGCCCAGCTGCTCGCAGCTGCCACGTGTCCGCGCCTACGCGCGCCCGCGCTGGGGCAGTATTTTTTTTTTGTAGAGTTCACACCTGCAGATGCACGGGCATACCGCACCGCCCCCGCTTCTGAACGGGTCTCAGTCCGACTTACCACTCCACGCCGCCGTACATCAACTGGGCTCTGAGGTTCACCCTGGGTACAACCCCTCCGTCACTGGGCGGTGTGACAGCGATATGACGTCATCGAGGAAGTGAAGTACCAGGACCCACCGCAGACTTCAAGGGTCGGCACCAAATGGAGCCAAGGTCAACGTGATGTAATGGCGTCGATGAGGTTCTAGTTATAGTAGATGGTGCGAACCTATCCTAGACGAGCCGAGCCGAGCCGAGCCGAGCCGAGCCCAGCGTTCCCGACTCGTCCTTCACGCGGCTCGTTGAACCAGGCCGGACTGACGGACACACATCACCATGCCGTGCCGTGTAGCCAGGCGCTTAGGGCCGCGGGACGACGCGGCGGCAGAGCGAGGATATGGTTCGGCGTACCGGCCGAGAGGAAACGGTAGCGGGGAGAAGGGGAGAGCGGCGGTAAAAAAGACACGCAATCAGTGCGAAGCGACATCACAGGGATAATCTGGGATTGGACCGCTCTGAAAGAAGCTCGGGAGTCCTCCGACAAGTACGTACTATCCAACTATCCACCAACTTCAACTGCCGCGGGCCAAACTCATGTCCGAAAGTACGATATCACCTGACCTGAAGTTTGGACTCAGACCACTCGAACCATTCGGTCTGACAGACACAGACGCAGCAGCAGACGACTGAACAGCGAGTTGAACAGCAGCCGCCGTACTTTATAGCGCTGCCACAGCTCGCCACATCATCAGTCAAAAACCATGACTGACACTGTCTCCCAGCCAGAGTCGGAATGCTCGGCTCGGCTCGGCCCGGCTTGGCCCGGCATGGCTCGGCTCGGCTCGGCTTGGCCCGGCTCGGCTTGGCCCGGCTCGGCTCGGCTCGGCTCGGCTCGGCTCGGCTCGGCTCGGCTCGGCTCGGCCCGGCTCGGCTCGCTATTAGGCCCGGATGGACACAGGAGTTACACTCACTCGCCTCTAAACATCCCCGCGAACACACAGCGTGCGGCGTTACTGGCTGGAGTTCACACGGGAAGTACAGGAAGAAGAGAGAGAAACATACCGGCTCCAAATCCAATGTTCAGACTGGGAATAAAAAATAAAATAAAAAGCGGATGAAACAAATCCTCGATCCTTTATTCTTTTTTCGGAGATTTTATAACATTTAAAAAAATAAAAATCTCGATATTTTTTTCCGAAAATTTGAAGCATCCACTTTTTCCCCTCGCATCTATACGTGTCTAAAGCAGAACCTCGTATCTTTTCGGTGCTCGCCCGAAACCACGTAAATTTCGCACCCCGGTTCCCGGTTCCAAACCACGTACAACTCTATACAATTTCCTATCTATTTACGTGTCCTAGAACCGGGGTTCAAAAGTTACGTGCGAATTCGAACGAGTACCGAAAAGATACGAGGTTTGGATTAGGACACGTCGATATACGCCTTCGCGGTCAGCTTTTAGACTGGGGGTCCCTATCACTGCTTCGCGAACCACTTCATATCGACGGCACTACTCGACAAGCAGGGCCGAGACGACGGCTTTCTGAAAGCACCTGGCCGGCCAGCCAAAACTATCCGAGACCAGCGGTGGAGTACCTGAGAGTACTACTCGGACGGCACCGCTCTAAAAATACGAAAAGGAGAATGAATTCCAATTCTTGCCTATTTCTCGACGGAAATGAAAGACAAGTCTAGTTTCTCACCCCTCACCCCCCTCCCCCGCGCGGGGGAGTGCATTGACTGAATGTTATGATGGAAAGCCTCACCCCTGAGACTCGCGAGCTGGCAACCCTGACCAGCAGTCGGCGTGGGCGTGGCGGGGCGGGGCGGGGCGAGGCGGGGCGGCAGCCATTACATTTACGGATGAGAAACACGCCAATGATTGCCCACCAAGCGGCGTTGAATTCATTTTGATGACGAAAGCACGTTTCTCCCCCCTCCCCTCCCTCTCCCCTTTCAATTTTCCCTCAGCGCCTTCACTTCCAGCCCCGGCCTGTAATGACCACTCCGCGAGGAGACACACCTTGACGGAAGAGGAGGTCGCGAAATGAAATGAGATAGAAGACGAGCCCATCACTGGCTAGAGAGAGATGGTCGATGAACCTGCATCGACTTAGCACTCGGCCGATTTGTAAGAAAAATTAATATCTGCTGGCTTAATTTTAAACCCAAAGTTCTGTGCCTCGAACAAGCCTACCAATGGCGTCCAAGTAAATCAAACTTTTATCCTTCCTCTATTTTGGAACCAATTTCATAACTGGATACAGACTGGAATATCGATATTCGAGTGAAGACTCATTTTCTCACTACTCCTCAGGATTTGGTTGAATTGTGTGTACTTACTGGAATTCGGGCTGACGATGGTAGACGCTGGTCTTATCGGATCGCGTGTGATCCTGCCGCTGCGGGGTTCTGAAACAGAGAGGAGATGTGGACGTGAGTTCGAGAGCGCCGGCCGGCTGGAGTCATGTACAGCTAGTATTTCGGGCTGGAGACAATAAATCGAATAGGCAGAGTGGCGAGTACACTGGCCGCTGGGGGTTGGCAGGTGCGGAGGGGTGCTAGCCTAGGCGAGGCCCTGGCGAGGCCGTTGCCATCGCAACCGGCCACAACAAACTAACCTCTGCATCGATTGCCAGTTCAGGCAGCTAGTAGCTCCACGGGTCGGTGCCGCTTGCCCTGGAAATCAAGGGGTCGCTGTGTGCGAAGCGGTGCGAAGCGGTGCGAAGCAACGGGGCCAAACTGCACTCCAAAGTCCGTGCTCTCAGCCCGAGTCAGCTCTCCCGTTGAAAATACGTATTATAAAATCCATAAACCAACAAACATATGAGTTGTATGTAAGTTAATAAAAGTCATTTAAATAAATGAACACTTATAATTGAATTTAAGGAAGTGAATTACAAGAGACCGCCAGTGGGAGCTTTTAAACGAATTATTGCTACAAGCTACCAACTGGTATCCGCCCAGCCATGTGGTCACAAAACTTTGGCCGGGTGTGATGAGTCTGAATCGTAAGGCTGCTCCTCCCCCTGCTTTGTATTCAAAACATCATTAGAGTCGCCATGCTCCCCGGGCCCCGGGCCTGTCCATAGCGAGCCGGGCCTGGCCGGGCCGGGCTAGGCGCCGAGCGGACTCCACGCCGACAAGACGCGACGCGGTACTATCAGGGGCCAAAAGAATCGAGCCTCGCAACGGAGAAACTGATAAAGAACTTAACAAAACTGAATAAAAACAACAATACATTTCGAAATCATGTTAAGAGTTAGCCTGACCGCTTTTCGCAGCTCCGTCACGATTTTCCACCGCGATAGTACCCTTTCGGTTCGACTCCCTCTCTATGAACAGCGAAGAGGTGAAAGCTTCTCACATGTCTCAGGATTCTCGAATGAAAGTGGGCAACGTCAACGCACGTCGGCTGGAGGGGTTGCCTACCCTACGGCGGCCGCCAGGATGGTGCCAGCGGGGCGGGGCGGGGCGGGGCGTGGCGTGGCGTGGCGTGGCGTGGCGTGGCGAGTCGGGGCGAGGAGCGGACTTCATTTGGTCACTCACACTCACGCCGCAAGCCGCAGCTTTAGACGCGCCGCTGCTCGGCTCGCGGCTCTCCTTTCCGGAGCACGCTGAATGCACCGCTCTGCTGCCACAGAGCACGCCACGCCACGCCACGCCAAGCCACGCCACGCCACGCCACGCCACGCCACGCCGAGAGATGCCACGCAGCTAAAAAGAATAGCTCATTTCAAAGGGCGTTAGGCGGCGCGCCGCTTTGCGGATGGTCTCAGGATGGAAGGCCTTACCGTCCTCTAACGCCCCCGCCTCGCCTCGCCCCGCCCCGCCCCGCCCCGCCCCGCCCCGCCCCGCCCCGCCCCGCCCCGCCGCTCGCAGCAGTGGAGTTACTGACTGGGACACCTTGGTAGCCGCGTGTAGCCGAGCCAGTAACTCCATTAGTGACGAGGAGGCTTCCCAGGGTGACATTGCTCATCAGCAAAGCGGCCGCCTGACTCTAATGAGCTGCTTGCACAAAGTACTTGGGGTTGAAAACTCCCCGGACATGTTGAGCACAGGGGAGGTAGGGTGCAGGCGCGGATCCAGACCTGGCTTTGGGGAGGGGAGGCATTGTACCGAAAATTGCCTTCTTACAGGGGCGCGGCGATGCAAATTGAGGGTGCCTGTGCCTTCTTGGGGAGGTCAATGTCCCGTTGCCACCACCACCTGGATCCGTGCCTGGGTAGGGGCCTAACCGGCAATCGGGATCCGAGGGCGACACCCGCGGAGGGACTACGAGGCCAAGGGCCACCCGGCGACCCCCGGGAAGCAGCCCGAGACACGGGAATTACATTAGAGTATTGCTAATAAAGGTTGGGAGCACTGCACTGCGTAGTCATTTGTTGCAGCGACTGCTACGGTTGGTACGCGTGGTCGGCCAAGCGCTGCCCCGCTTTGCTCGTTCTGCTCGGCGCGCCGCTCCGTGCCGCTCCGTGCCGCGCCATGGTGCGCTCTAGGGCCAGGGCGGCCGGCCTCACACACTAATGAATGGCCGAGACAGGTAGCCAACAGGTACCCAACAGGTACCACAGGAACGAGTATACAGTAAGAACCTAACCCCTAACCCAAAGGTAAACCACTATCAACCAATCTTATCTTTTCACATGAAATATATTCGATTGATTTTCTCATAATATCTGGAATATTTAGGGAAAAAAATAATGAAATATATTTCGAACCATCCCAATTTGTGTATTTCCAAATTTCGCATTTATTTTTTTTGACAAGAGTGTGCTCCGATTTCGTCTATATAAGGCACGGAATGTATTATATATCACGTGGAATATTTGTAACTACGACCTACCGAATATTTTCAACGCGCGCTTAACTTTTTTGGAACGTATTTCACAAAAATGTATTCCAAAAGTCCTTCACGAGCCTTCACGATTTTCGTGAGGTGGAATATTTGGTCGCGTGTAACACTTGGAGTGATCCACTTTTGACTTAACCTAACCAGAACATTTCGCAATAGTAGGAGTTTATTTTACGCTTAGGCTTAGCCCGCCTGCCGTGTAGGCGATTTCGTCTGGAGTCCCCAGGGGCACTCATTAAAATACGTAATGCTCTTAGGGGGGAGGGGGTCCGAGCCTGCCTTATGGTCCTATACCAAAAGCATGGTGAGGTTAGGTTATTCGCCTTACAAAAGGGGGGAAGAGGGTCAAAAAGGGCCCAATTTTGTCTTACGTAATTTATGGACGACCCCCCTCCCCAAGGGCGTGGGGTTCTTAGGCCTGGAGTCCCTGCGGCGAAGAGTGTCTGCAGAGTGGAGCCCGCTGAGCCCCGAGGCGTGGCAAGCCGGGGCAAGCCGGGGCAAGCCGGGGCAAGGCGTGCCAAAGCGCAGAGATGCGGCGCGATAGCCAAGCAGAGCGTGGCGTGCAGATGAGAATCCCTGCTTACTAAATAATAATAAGTCAGGGATGGCTGTGCGCCGCTGTGCGCCGCTGTGCGCAGCGCGTGCACTATGATAAGGGGCAGTGGTAGGTGTGGTAGCTGTGGGAGGGACGGGACGGTCGCTCCCGGTGCCAGTGCCAGTGCTACTGCAGAGCGCGGTGATAACAGGCGCGAGTTCTTCGCTGTGCGCACACTGGAAAAACAAATGTACAGAAACCGTACACTTGAGGTGTGTAGCAGGTGCTAGAGTAATGGCCCTATTTCGGGCCACTGGCCCTAATTCGAGCCACCCCCTTGAAATCATTTGCTGGCAACTCTCGATTCCAAACGACACTAAAATTTAAAGTTCACGTTGGTAACTCTTCAATTTCTTTGTCGCCTAGGACCTGAATTAGCCTGCAAGTAACTTAAAGGGGGTGGCTCGAATTAGGGTCAGTGGCCCGAAATAGGTCCATTACTCTATACACCTCAGCAGGTGTGCACTAGTAACTATACACTTGAGGTGTAGGGGAGAGAGGAGCAGGATGTGTCAGGTGGGGCAGGTTGTGCCAAAGTATATTTTCAGAATCGTGATAATATGACGATTCCAGAGGAGAGTACCGGTGGCTCATCCTGCCCCACTTTCCCCTATAGCAGATGCTATACACTTCAAGGTGTGTAGTTTCTATACATTTGAAGGGCTGGCGCCTATGCTTGTTCCATGGACCAACAACACACCTGAAGTGTATAGCTCCCAGTATGCACTTCAAGTGTATAGTTACTACTCACGTGAAGTGTATAGCACCCGAAATACACCTCAAATGTATAGTTACTATACATTTGTTTTTCCAGTGCAGCGAGCCGCTTACTGGCCACGCCACTGCGGGATAACTTGGCTTCCAAAACATCAGAAAACTAGCTCAAATGTAAGAATAATTATTTACAAAAAAAAATTATAACTTCGGCTATTTACGAACGCGCGGACTGTATACCGAGATGCCGCAGATCTAGATAGCGATAAAAAAAAAACAGCTCCACATTTTTCCAGAGGTAGTTGTGAATAATAAAATAAAGAAGTTGCAAACTTGCACTACGAGTCCCTCCTGACGTTAGAGCGCTCCGAGTGCAGAAGGGACCGAAAAGGGGCCCCGGGGGGACGGGGGGGGGGGGGGGGGGTGCACGCGTGGCTGACTCGTGCCGGCCCGCAGCGCACTGCTCTGCTCACCAGGCCACGACACGACACAGCACGGCACGACACGGCACGGCCGGCATCGCGCTTTAAAATCTTGGCTCCGACTTCCAGAAAATGAGTTCCGACATGCAGCCTGCACAGGTGACCCCGGCCATCCCGGGTCACGCCGCCTGGCTGCTGCCCCGCCCCGCCCCGCCCCGCCCCGCCCCGCCCCGCCGCGCCCCGCCGCGCGCACAGACCGCGACGTGGGATGTCCTGCGATGTCTCTTGTTTGCGTCCGAAAATAAAGAAGACAAAAAAAAAGAAGAGGCGAAGACAAGCGACAGACGACAATTTGAGGCCCATTTGTGAATTCGGTTGAAAAGACAGAGGTACAGGGAGTCCTCGGCCGGTCGGCCCTGTTCGGAAACGTATCTATGATCGAAGTCAAGTGCGGGATCTTTCTATAATGGTTGTTTTGGCTTTGGCCAGTCGGTCAGTCCTGACCATAACCTCCCAAATATTTTCGTCAGATTTGCAAAATCTCTTATACAGGTAAAATTTATAGAAACACAGAAAGGTGCCAGCCGGTGCCAGCTCATCGAGCCTACCTTAGTTTCTGATCGATATCGTAGTGGCACTGTCTCTCCTATCGTCTCCCTGGACTTCACGATTCACACTAATTGGAGTGGAAGAGAGTGCCACGGCGAGCCTAGAGTATACACCAAAGGTGTATCTCTTATGGCGGCTCGCCACTGGAGGTACACCTTTGGTGTACTCTAGGCTCGCCGGGGGGTGGGGGTGGGCTGAGGTCGTGTTGTCGTGTTCCGCCACACCCTGCCTGCCCAAATAGATTATCAAAATTACATCGGGAAAATCACACACTGCACCGCACACTCTGGACAGAGATAGAGAGCAGACAACCTCGCTCCTAGCCTCGCACCAACTCGCACCCACCATCACAGACCCTTACGAAACAGAAAATCTCAACTAAGTGACATTTTCCTGGTTTCGCTGACATGGGACCTCTAATGCACCCATCACAGAAGTGTAGTAAGTGCACTTCTGTACAGTGTAGCGCTGTATTAAAATGCGGTCTGGTAGCAGAAAATTATACGGGCGCGTAGAAACGGGTAGTAGCTAAGTTACACTCTTCGAAAGTGTACCACGGTACACTTTTCTGTCTACCCGCGATCAAACCCACAAGGGCATGGACTACTCGCCTCGGCCGACGGGACAGAACATTTCCAGCACTCTTTTTATTTCGAATTCGTCACGGATATCAACTTTCCCACGATCAGATTCACTAGCAGCAGGTAGGCTTCTCTAGGCACATGGCAACCTGTTCCATGTTCTGATCGGGGCGCCGTTGAAAAATCACTGAAACAACGTCAGGTTGTCAGAGGAACACCCCAGAAACCTGACAGCAGGCGTCGGGACGCCTCCACGCCACGCCACGCCACGCCGCGCTCCAGATGCAAGCCGCACCGGGCCGTGCACCGACTCGGAGGCGACGGAGCGAAGCTTACGGGAACCAGAACTAATCGCAGACGACAACCACACTTATCTTCCATTGTTACTGCAGGATTTCCGACGGAAATGAAACCGAATCAAACTGCGGCCAAAACCGAACAAAGAGGCCCCGGCTTCCCTTGCCCTTCCTGTCACGGGCTGCGATCAGCAAAGTTGCTGGAAAAGTAGGCAAAATCTAACCAAAGACTCCGAACCGGAGCGTGACGCATCTAAGCCTAGCAACGCTGAGGTACAACCAGCCCCGCGAAGGTACTATTCGCTAGATTTGGCCCGAATTTTGTCCAGGCTGCACGGGCGAATCCTCAGCCTAAGCTGGTACACATCACCACTGGTCCGCCATCTCGGCCCAGGACCATAAGTCACGCGTTGAGAGTCTCTCGCTCGTGGGGTATAGAGCCGTGTCCCCCGCGTTTGCTCACCTCAGGCTGCTCTAAACACGCGGTAAAAACAAATACTTGATTTTTAAGACCTGTTTGTAACTCTTAGGGTACTTGGTACATTCTTAGGGTCAACCTTGGAAGATAGCGTCTGCGTCGCCGTTCCAGCGAGCAATTCTAAGGGTCATCCTTGGAATCTGGGATAAATAAACAGGATCCCAGGGCTCACTTTTAGAATTCCTCGTCAGAACGGCGATGCAGACGCTGCCTTCCAAGGGTGACCCTAAGAATGTGCCAAGTACCCTAAGAGTTACATAAACAGGCCTTAAAAATCAGGGATTTACTTTTACCGTGAAAGAGGAAGGAACTGGAGGGAAACAGGCAAAGCGCTGGGGATGGTGACCCCCTATGGTGACCTCACCGCTCAGTGCACGGCCTGCCCGGCTCGGCTCGGCGGAGAAGTAAGTTCAGCCATTGAACCCGAGCCGAGCAGAGCTGCGCTGGAGTCCACTGGCTGGAGTCGCAGGAGAGCAGCAGACTGGAGAAGCCTGGAGCTAAAAGATAAAGTCAGCCCTCCAGCGGCCTGGCTATTAAAGCGCAAGAAACTGCTGGAAGTTGGTGCCACGGAATATTAAGTTTACGTCCAAAGTGTACACAGGCATGCAAAAGTGCAGACTGAGCTGCGAACGTTTGTTCCTCCGGTCCCCTTCCTTCACTCGTTATTGTCGCTCGATGGTTGTCATTGGTCAGGACAACGGGATTGTTTTAGAAGGCGATGCTCTCGGAGGCATGTCCCGCTCCGCTCCGCCCCGCTCGACCCCGCCCCGCCCCAACCCGCCCCGCCGCGCCACGCCGCGCTGGGAGCATAGCAGTGCTTGTGGCGCTTCATTGTGTTCCAATCTGCATGCCGCCCCGCCCCGCCCCGCTCCGCCCCGCCCCGCCCCGCCACGCCACGACCAGGCGGCTCCGAGCCCTTCAATCAATGCAGCAGCACATCAATATCCGATCCGATGCGAAATAAAAAGCAGAAATGATAAACGCCCGGCGAAACGTCGGCCAGACAGGCAGACACTACGCCAGGCAGGCCGCGCGCTGAGCCACGCTCCGCCACGCCACGCCACGAGTCAGCACGTGCGACTAGCGGGTCTACTTGCAGGCGAGGGGGAAACAACTCTGGTCTTCCGCTGGACCAAGTCGTTGGTCTTCCAGGTCTTCCGGGTGAAATATTTCTTAGTTAAGAATAGAATTTTATGATTTTTAGGTGTAAATCAGCTTAAATAACCAAAATTAAACAGTATAATTCATTCCAAAGACGCGTAGGGGGCTAGATTTTCATGGTCTTCCGTGTCTTCCACTGGACCCGAAATTCAGGAGTTGTTTCCCCCTCGCTTGCAGGGCGAAGCCGCGGTTGCAGATGAATTCCCCCCCCCCCCCCCCCCCC
>CABIKL010004099.1:0-10143 GCA_902196195.1 Aptinothrips rufus | reverse complement strand
CGTGAGCGGTTTCTGTCTCCGTCCCTGCGTTCGGGAGTTAATAGGTGGTCTTGAGGTGACCGAGGGTAGCCCAATACTCGTTCTCTTACTCCAAAGTAGTGGATCGGAGTAGGAGTAGTAAAGAACGAGTAAAAAGTGATGGGACTTATATTTTTAGTTGGAACGAATTATTTGTCCGTCGAACTAAGTTGACTCTTGCAGGTACTAGCCTTCTCTTCCTTTTGTTTGTCAGTAGTTTATTGGGTAGCAAAAATGAGGCTGGTTTGTTCTGTTTTGAATCTTTTTCGTATGTAATATTTTCTCCGTACGGTATTTTTTTTCGAGTCTCATTTGTGGTTCAAGTCTGAGTGAGACAGTCAGGCTCGAATGCGAGGTGCGGGGGAGTGCCCTATCACCCGCTCTTCGCCGCACGCTGAGGAACCGAACCCTAGAATCTGGGGAAACCTGACCCAGATACCATGAGTGAGAAAATATTTTTTGGAGGTCATTTTGAGACGATTTCACCTGCAGCTGTTTTGTAAGAATGGTGACTCACGACCAGCAAGAGTAAAGAGTAGTGTGGGCATCGCATCGCCTGCCGTACCGCACTCTTCGCTGGCCTGGGGCTGTGTGTTGGCATGAGCATGACCCACTGGCGGCCTGGCCTGGCCTGCCCTTTGAATGCCGATATGAGGACGTGCGAACCATCCTCCCCAGCCTATGGGAGCGCCCCGCCCCGACCCGCCCCGCCCCGCCCTCATTTCACTCAAATCAAGTGCCCCGACTCAGTCCATACTGTTGAAGCGTGGAGCCTGGTGTCCTACTCCAGTGTGGAGCGGCGTATGAGGAGGCGACCCGCCTCGTTGATGCTATGGTGAGGTATGAGAAATTAAACGTTCTGCACATTCCTTTATCCCAATATGCAGCAGCGGGTCTTTAAAGCTGGATGACAGGCCTGCTGTCGCCCTGCAGACTCCCTGGCCGCGCGGCGTGGCGTGGCGTGGCGTGGCGTGGCGTGGCATCCGTGGTCCGACACTGAAGGCGTGGGAGGCTCGCTCTCTTTCCGGGCAACATAGTTCCGTGTCCTGGAGTGCGTGGCGGGGCGGGGCGGGGCGGGGCGGGGCGGGGCGGGGCGGGGCGGGGCGGGGCGGGGCGTGCGAGGGACTCTCAGCACCGCACCGCGCTGCACCGCGGCTGGGTCCATCCAGGGGTCGTCCATAAACTACATAAGGCAAACAGACCACTTTCTGACGAACCCACAACCTTACCTCACCATGGTCGGCCTGACATACCTAGTGAGTGGCGCCCACGCCGGGTGTTCAGGGGGTGCAGCTGAGCCCCCATTTTTGGGGTAGGTGGGTTGTCAGAGCGATATTGGTGTGAAAAGTAAGACGATGAAAAAGGTGAAAGTGAAAGGAGAAATAAAAGGGGGAGATAAAAGCAGGGCAATGAGCAAGCAGAGAGCACCACGAGAGAGATTTTTCGGAGGGGGTGGTGGTAGTGGTTGACATAAGGGGTGTCTTTGAACCCCCAGTTTCAAATCCAATGGGCGCCACTGTACCTAGTTCATGTCGTGTGTCGTGTGGCGGGGTGGAGAGCAGAGTGTTGAACGGTGTGTCTGTGTCGCAGGCTGAGGATGGCGGGGCTGGCCGCTGGACTCGGGTCGCTCCGGCGCCGCCATGGCCTGCTGGGGCTCGTCGTGCTGGCCGCCTTCATGTCCTGCAGCATGCTGGTGCTCGTCTCGGGGCCAGGTCAGTGCTTGAAAACTATGGTTCAATTCATATCCTGCTACCATACTTTTCGAAAAATCGTCGTAAACTTTAATTACATTTTTATTTTTTTAAACGAAATTTTTATCAGAAGCTACACTTTGGAGTCTTCGTAGCTTGTCTGAGCAAGGAAGATATCCAACTATTTTCGAGACCCATTTATTCGAATAAATCTTTGAAAGAGAATAAAAAACGCAGTAAAAGTACAATTTTGATTTTTGTCGACTTTATGTTCCCTGTAATGTACCGTACACTACCGCGGTGATTTATGGTGATTAAAAGCCGCTGGCTCGGACTGAATGGAAGTGTGTTCTCTCTCTGTCAGACCTGAGCTCCGAGCAGGCGCTGGTGCGGCGTGTGGCCGAGCTGCAGGCGCGCTCCCAGCACCTGGACGCGCTCTACCGCTCCCGCATCGCCGACATGAGGGGCCTGTCCCAGCACCTGGGGCACCTGGTGTCCGCCGTCAACAGCTCCGCGCTCAGCGCCGAGGTGAGTCCTTTCAGTTTTAAAAAGAAAAAGAAAAAGAAAAGACTGCAGGCACTCAGACTGCAGGCACTCGACCCTCCCATCTCTGTTTCCGAACTTCTTCCAAATTGTTTCGTTTTCTTCTTCTTCTTCTTCAATTTTTTTTTGTTTTGTTTTGTTTGACTTGGTCTGTCTCATGTGCAGGCTCAGCAGCTGGTTCGCAACCTGAGCGCCCTCCGCCTCCATCTCGATGACCCTGCGAGTCAGCCTCTGCAGCTGCCCAATGCGTATCACTTCATGCCGCACCTGCTGGACAGCGCGGGGACACTGCGGCCCGCCTTCTGCATGTGCGGGGCCAGGAGGACCGGGCTGTCCATGGTCCTGGGCGTCCCCACCGTCAAGAGGCAGGTCCAGAGCTACCTGCTCGCCACGCTGGACAACCTGGTCCAGTCCATGACGCCGGAGGAGGGCAATGAGACGCTTATTGTTGTTTTTGTTGCTGAGGTGTGTAGGGTGCCACTCATTGCATTCACAGTGCTTTGAATCGCGGTGTGTTTGAATTTAATCTTGTTTCTTTTACAGACTGATTTGGACTATGTCAGACAAGTGGCTAGTCAAATCAAGGATCAGTTTGAAAATGAAGTGCAGTCTGGCCTTATAGAGCTGATTTCTCCACCATTGTCGTATTATCCAGATCTGAATAATCTGCGCATCACTTTAGGAGATTCAATGGAAAGAGTGCGATGGCGTACGAAACAGAATCTTGACTTTGCATTTCTTATGATGTACTCCCAGCCAAGAGCTACATTTTATGTTCAATTGGAAGATGATATACTAGCAAAGAAAAATTTCATCACCACCATGAAAAACTTTGCTCTCGAAAAATCTGCTCAAAGAGAAACATGGTTTGTCCTTGAGTTCTGCCAGTTAGGCTTCATCGGTGAGTTTCTGAGATACAGCTTTGTTATTTTTGTTCGTGATGCAAGAATTATTGTTTTAAATTTAAGTCATTATTTTCCAGGCAAAATGTTTAAATGTGTAGAATTACCTTGGCTTGTGCAATTTTTTCTGATGTTTTACAACGACAAGCCTGTGGACTGGTTATTAGATCATGTTATTTTCACTAAAGTTTGCAGTCCTGAGAAAGATCAGGTAACATGAAATAAATTTTGTTTCCTTGCTAAATCTTTTCAGCTTTTTATGAAGCTCAATGATTGAAATTATTTTCATACTTCTTTTCAGAAACATTGCAAGAAAGCCAAGTCTGAGCTATGGATTCAATACAAACCATCGCTATTCCAACACATTGGAACTCACTCTTCTTTAAAAGGCAAAGTTCAAAAATTAAAGGTATGTTACTTCATTTCTTTCTTTTGAAGAGCTTCAGTTTGAAGCAAAGACATGTATTAAAAATATTATTTGTAATAAATGTTAGTATATGTGGTTTAGAACTGATATTTTCTACTTGTTTATAAGCAGTGAAATTTTATTCCATGTACAGGATAAGCAATTTGGTAAGGTGTCCCTGTATTTTCCACACTGGAATCCTCCTGCTATTGTTGAGTCAGATATTAAACCTTACAAGCAGTATACTCTCCAAAAGGCTTACATGGGGGAAACTTTCTTTTGGGGCCTATTACCTCAGCCTGGAGATGTATTAAGCTTTCGCTTCCATACTCCAATTTACATAAAAAGGTGTGTACAGACACGAGTTCTAAGAAACTTAATGCTGCCCCTCTCTGTCCTTTACGAATCTTGGCTAATTTTTCTCTTTCTGTCGTTTTAGATTTTTATTTAGAAGTGGCAATGCTGAGCACCCTTCTGATAGGCTTTATAATACATCAGTGCAAGTAAAACCAGCAAAAATCAAACATCTAGACCCAAGTCTTGGTTTCAACATGACGAGTGATGGTTTTGTTATTGTAGGTCAGTACAAACATTAATTTTCTGTGATATACTATGTGCTCAGGTCGTTGTTCTGTTTTTTTCTTCTTCTTTCTTTTTTTTCAAAGTACTGCTTGTAATTTTATGCACATTTTTTGAATCTTTATTGCGTTTTATTGATTTGGTTTCTTTTATTTCACACTTTTAGGACAATTTGATGGCATGGGTGTGTGTGACGGTAATGTAGACTTTGTTCTGGGTCCTATTGCTGTTATCCGTCTTTACATTCACTCGGAGAGTGATAATTGGGCCATCCTTAGTGAGGTAAGCTTGACTGACATCCTAACTTCACAACAATAAGTCTACATTTATAAACGCATTTGAAATGTTGTTTCAGATTCTCATTGAGGCAGATACTGGCAGATGACATACCGCTTCAAACACATCTCAAAGAGACCATAAACACTTTTACAGGGTTTCAAGAGGTCGTGTTTGACTTTTTTTCATTTTTAGGATGAAAAGAGAGCCTAAAACTGAACTGGAATGAAACCTAGATTATCATTTGCAGTTATAGACGATATGTGATTTTGAGATCAAGATATTTTATGAGCAGTATTGTCCCTTTTTTTCTGACATTGTCCTCTATCGCAAAAGGAACAAAACAAAATATATTGTGAGCCATTATGAAGCAATTTATAAGTAAACTCAGTTTGGATATGGCCGTAAGATTTATTTGTTATGAGGTTTCTTGTGGAGAAACTTTTATGGTTGTTTCATGTTTTGAGTATAAATTTGTTGAGTTGAGAGCTTGGGAACGCTCAAATAACTGGCCATGCAGCTGTGCCATACTTAAAAGAACCTCTGTGATATCCAGCCTCAATGGTTTGGACATAGAATGTATTGGAAGGAGCTCTATATTTGTTGACATTCTTTTCTGAAAACATTTTGTATAGTTATTCTCTGTTCCTCTCAATTGTAAACAAATGTTTTTGGAATGCGCAGGGTGTATTTTTCTTAGGGTCTGATCTATCATTTTAAAATGCGCAGAGGACTTATGTATTAGAACAATCTGTATTGTTACTTTCATCATATACACAGTTTTTTGTGTTGTGGTTGTGTGCTTTAGAATTGATTTAAGAGCTCTTATTGTATGTCTATTTCTTTTGTGTGTTGTTTCTCGTAAGCAGTGTGGATACCACTGGAATGTTCATATTTTGTGCTATTGAACAAAGAGGACCATGTTTCCTCACATTTAGTATCCTTTGCAGATTCATAGATTTCTCCTCTATGAAATTTTTGCTACTAGTTGTTCGATTCTATATATTTTAGCACAGTATTTTTGTTGAATTCATCAGAGAATTGTACTCGTTTATTGGTCTCCCAGACTTTCATTTGCATATCTCCAGTTGTTAAGGTTTACGTCTTATTTGTTATGCAATGATGCATATTATGTGAGCTTCTTCTGTGTTGTTCAATTGAGCCATTTGGCTGCTTTGTACTTTGAATTTTATAATTTAGAATCTCTACCCATTTTAATGGTGCTTTGATCTTGTGTATCTGCTGTGACTTATCAATATTTTGTTGTTTATTATCTCATCATCTGTTGACTATTTCTAATGTAATATTTCAGAGAATCTGCCAGTTATTGGACCTTTTTGTAAGTCTGTCAGGTACCTAGTATCAATCATTTTTGTGTTTCTGAATTTTGTTTAAGATTTTTTCAAGGCTTCTCATTTTGAAACAAAAAATAATTTACGAATTCATTTGGTGTTTTCTGGTTAGAATTAACCCTTTAGTATTGTATCTGCTATCATTTTGAAATTTGTTGACATCAGAAGTGCCATACAATTTCGTGTTGATCAAACTATCTTCTTGTTATTTCATATAGTTCGCAGATTCTCTCCTTCTATTATTCCACAGATCGTACATCTTGTTTTTATATTTTGTGTGATATTTAATTCTGAAAGAAGGCTGGAGTCCTCTATTTCTTACTGATTTCAACGGCTGTGACATCTTACTTTGTTCACTTATTTCTTGTTAGAAAGGAAATGCTGTGTTATCTGGAAAGTATAATTTGAACTGTAACTTCTATAATTTTGAGGAGAATGTACTATACCTCATATTTCTGACACCGAGTTCTATGGATCTTTTCAGTACATTAAGTTTGCTAGAATATTACTTTAAAAAAACAACCATTTTATTGCTTTAAATATGCAGCAACTTAACTTCAGCAAGTAACAATTAACAAAACAATCGATCAGATCTTTGAAGACACCTCTACAAATATTTGGTTTGATTCTAATCTGGTATATACTTAAAATCTCTATTGATAGCCTCTAAATTATGGTGATCTGATCCTACACAGCCCACCATTAAAAATTGAAGTGCATTACAAATTCATTTTCTTCTTCACAGAGCTTTTCTTCTCATGTTACAGCATCCAGCTCCTCATTTTTTTGTATCCTTATTTCCATGTTCAAGGAGGAAAACTTGAGGCATAACAGATCTTGGACCAAACAAAAAGTTGTAAATAAAATTGTTTTCTTTCCAATTTGGTTTCTATTATTTTTGTTGTGTGAACCGTTTCTGTATTTTGAAACTCACGCTTTTCTTCAATTTTGATTGAGAAGCCTCTAACCATTAACACTCTATAAGACGAAGGGATCTCCTCCTGTTTTGGCACATATTCTCATGGCAATGTGGTTCTCGGTGACCACAGAGCTGACTCTGACGGTCGCAGCCAATCAGAAACTAGAAGTGTGATTCATTCATTCGCACCTCACGCTCAGTCTTTCAGTCTCGCGCTCCTCGCCCGAGGGGAGGGGATGGGAGGGCGGTGGGTCGTCAGGCGCGGCGTGTGACGAGCGCGCTGTAGGGGACGGTGGCGGCCGTGACGCCGTCCACACACTGCGTGGAGGGCAGGGGAGGGGAGGGCGGTGGAGTCAGGCGCGGCGTGTGACGAGCGCGCTGTAGGGGACGGTGGCGGCCGTGACGCCGTCCACACACTGCGTGGAGGGCAGCGGCTCGCCGGGTGGCACTCGGAAGTCGAAGCGCTGCAGCAGCGACGCCGTGAACATGAACACGTTGGAGCGGGCCAGCTGCTCGCCCAGGCACCGGTGCTTACCTGGAGGAACAGTGCAAATTACAGGTTCAAGTCGTCTGGAGGTGTTCGCTCCCCTGAGCCGCGGCCCGGCAGGCGTCGGCTACTGGGGACTTGGGTTCGGGAAAGATTCGAGTTCCAGGTGAGACTGGAGTGGACAGGCTTACCGAAGCCGAAGGGGAGGTACTGGTCCGGGATGGCCACCTTGCCGTCCTGGATGAAGCGCTCGGGCCTGAAGTTGTCGGGGTCCCCCCACACCTTCTCGTCCATGAGCACGGAGGGGATGTTGACGATCATCATGGTCTCCTTGGGGATGAAGTGCCCCATGAGGTGCGTGTCCTTGACGGCGCGGTGAGGGACGCCGAAGGTCCTCCCCATGAACATGCGGATCGACTCGAGCGCCACGGCGTCCGTGTAGGGCATGCTGAAGAGGACAGGACACGTGAGAAAAACACGACTCGAGTTGGCTGCTGCATTCTAACCACAGCACTTGAGCATAGAACAATATAATTCCAGATTCGAACACAATCCGACCCAGAAACCAAAGCTAAGCAATTTTTGAAGACGAAACGAGTTTTCAAGATTAATTTCAGAAATTTTTCAAAATATATAGTTTTGGGGTTAAGTTGTCCCATAAATAAAAAAAAACCCGGCGACTGGCGTGGGGTCAGATCCCGCCTCCAGCCGGGTATTTTTCCCGATACTGCTCTTTTCTTACCCGCCCACATCCTTACTCATGTAGGCCTTGCTTGTGAAGGACACTCGCACAACAGTGGAGCTGCAAGCCGCGCGTTGATGTCCCCACGGAGCCCCGCCCCGCCCCGCCCCGCCCCGCCCCGCCCCGCCCCGCCCCGCCCCGCCCCGCCCCGCCCCCTAGCCACGGAGCGGCGCGGCGCGCTGCGGCCAGGCTGCGGCGGGCCGCCTGTGGAACGGAGGGTAGGCAGCCCCGCGCTACAGCCGTGTCGGGCGCGGCGGCCTGCCCGCTGACTGCAGGCGTTCCGAGAGACTCGGCTGCACCTGCGCACAGCACAGCTTCTGGGTGCAGAAGCCCACTAACTCCTCGTTGTCTTTCACTGTTAACTGCGTAACGCTGCAAAGCCACGCTATAGATCTGCACGCAATATCCTAAAATCGGGAACTGCCCTACTTCGCACAATTTCATCTTCTCTCCAGCCGAGGCTACCCCGGGCAGTGGGGCGGTGTCCCTGGCTCTCACTCACTTGGGCTTGTCGGAGAGGTCGGGCAGACGCTCCCTCCCGACCACGGCGTCGATCTCGGCCTGCGCGCGCTGCTGCACCTCGGGGTGGCGGAGCAGGTAGAGGAAGCCGAAGCCCAGGGACTTGCTGGTCGTCTCGGAGCCCGCCATGAACAGGTCCATGCAGATGGCGAGCAGCTGCAGCTCTGCGTGACATGGGACACGTGGATTATTAGTGCATGCCTGCCTCAAGCAGGCGTTCGTCACGGTTTCCTCGTTTAAGCGTGAGAACGTAAGTGCAGTCCCAGTGAGAAATGAGGTTAGTTTCGACGTCGAAACAATGTCGAAACGACATCGAAATCGCAAAATCGATGTCGAAACGATGGCGAAACGACATCGAAATCGCAGAATCGATGTCGATTCGACATCGTTTCGATATCACGTTTCTCACGGGGGTATGGAGTCAGACAGAAATACTATGTGCGACACGAAACCAAAACCACGTCGAAAGAGGTAAATCGACGTATTTTCGATATCGTTTCGATTACGGTTTTGACGGCGTTTTGCACTGAGTATTTTGACGCCTCATCACGTAACGTTGGTATTGGCTCATCTCCACCAGTCTCCCGGCAGGTACACTCACCTGAGAAGCTGCTCCCTGGCCCCGCCGACTTGACCATCCTGATGTAGACGTCCATGAAGTCCCGCATCTCGTCCGGGTCGTAGGACTCCATGTGCTTGTCGATCTCGTTGCGGAGGAACTTCCAGAGCCGCTGGTGGATGGTGACGAACTCCGTGTAGCCGGAGCGCTCGGGCGCCACGTACTGCAGGATGGGGAACTGCGAGAAGAGCGCGCCGGCCATGTCGAGCCGCGTGAACAGGTCGTTCAGCAGCGCCTGCAGCGTGACCAGCTCCGTGTCCTCGGGCGTGTACCGGATGCCCGCCATCATGGTCCACAGCGTGTTCAGCACGTACAGCCCTGCGTTCAGATTCAGGTTCAGATTCATTCGGATTCAGACGAACAGGTACGAGAGGAAAGTATGAGAAATCGGATGTGCGTTCGCGATCGGCCTGCTGCGCCCGCGGTGCGCCTGATCGCGAACGCATACCCGTGTTGTCATACTTTCCTGCAGTACTTGTTCTTCTTGATTTGCTCTCCCCCCTGGGGGGTGCGGGTCAGCGGAGAAGTCTGTCCACCCACCGAAGGCGTCGTGCATGGGCGTGACGATGCCGCTGGGGCTGGCGTTCAGCTTGTCCTCGAAGGACCGCGCCAGCTCGCGGGCCTCGTCCTGCACCAGGGCCGCCATGGTGCGGCGCCCGAAGCCGAACTCCTTGAGGTGCTTGAGCACGAAGCGGCGCTGCTCCACCCAGAAGTCCGAGTCCGTGAGGAGGAGGCCTGTGGGGCGAGGAACCGTCAAAACACAGAGCAGGCTTCAGCTGCCGTCGCAACAAGTGATGTATCAGCAGACGTTGAACATTAATTGATTTCGTGGACAAAATTAGATGAATTCCGTGTCAAAAATTTCACTGGTTTGCCCCATATGGCTTCTGGGATTCGCACCCAGGGGCGGACTGGCCCGGGGGGGTCGGGGGGGAAATCCCCCCCGGGCCCCGCTTGCCCCGGGCCCCCCAAAGGTCATCCGGGCCACCTGGTCCACAGAGCTTAGCCGACTTTAGAGCTAGAGCTGGGGTAGCCGGGCGCGGGGCAGGGAGTGAGGGAATCATATAATCATATAATCATATAATCATAG
>CABIKL010004098.1:0-10145 GCA_902196195.1 Aptinothrips rufus | reverse complement strand
CCCAGTATGACAACTAAAGGCGTGGTATGAGAAATAACGCGCATCGCGTTTCTTTGCCAAGTATCCAGGTCTTTACAGGCAACGAGCCAAGGTATGGCTGGGACAGAAGACCAGATCAGGGCAGGGCAGGGCAGGCAGGGCAGGGGAGGGATGGGCAGTTTCGGACGAGTAAAGGAACGGGCCATACACACGGGGGACCCATCAAAAGTCAGCGCCGCGGGGCGGGGCGGGGCGGGGCGGGGCGGGGCGGGGCGGGTGGGAGCGGCCGAAGGGCCGAGCCGGCCGAGCATCGCGCCCTGTCAAGAATCCCAGTCAAACATTTTAAGCCGGGAGGATCACAAAGCTACCAATACACCAGCCGGGATGAGCCGTGTCGCGACGCGAGGACCAATCGGAATGCAGATGACCGCATCATCCTCAGCGGCAGCATCATCTCGTGAACGTGCCGCAGGGTGAGGCTGATGACACAACGACAAGGCGGACCTCTGAGGGGTCCGCCCTAGCGGCGAGCAAACTACTTGAACCTGGCACCAGCACGCACTTCTTCAAAATAGAAATAATAAGACGCAGGTTCAAATACCGTATATTTTGGCACCCATTTTATTTGTTTTGAACAGAAATGAGTCTAGTACACGATGCGCTCATAATCAGGGAAGAGAGAGCTCGCAGCGTGGTCGAGCTGAGCAGCTCGGAGAGGCAGCCACGGACCACAGATCACCACATCATCTGCATTCGATTTGTTGTGATGACAGCGGGCAGCAGGCGCTGCACTGCATGCGCTGCACTCGTTGCAGCCGCCGAGTTCAAGCCCAGCCAGGTAATGGCGAGCGGGGCGGGGCGGGGCGGGGCGGGGCGGGGCGGGGCGGGGCGGCATCCTGTGCCTGCAGGGCAGTTTGTTTGCATTGCCCGGAGTGGCTGGAGAGTCCAGACCCTGCCTGGACTGCATGGGGCGCGCCGGTCCACTCAGATGAGAACGAGGGCGCATGCTCCAGGCCACGCCACGCCACGCCACGCCACGCCACGCCACGCCACGCCACGCCAGGCCACGCCACGCCACGATGCCGCAATCAGGAGCGCGAGGAACTGCACGATATCCAGCTGGCCACGATCCCGCCCATTCACAGGTTCAGAGCAGCACAGAAGAGGAGAAGAACCTCTTATTATTTACTTCCCAGCGCAAACCGATGCAAACAACAAACTTAGCTTGTTTCGAGTGAAATTAGCACACATGGCACACATATTCTGGAACGAAATTCAAAAACCGAACTCAAAAATTGTTTTAATTTTCCGGCTCTCATTGTTTCTTCTCTTAACAGAGAAGTCAGAACATAAGTGCCGAAAAGTTTGCCAGAACGTGCAATGTTTCAGAACAAACCGTTTAAAAGTTTTAATTTGATCTGGATTTTGTTTTTTACTGTCGTGGGGTCATGAGTGAGAGGAGTGCTCGCGCGGTGCGGTGTGGTCGTGGAGTCGTGCCATTAGTAACCCCGCTGCTGACCCGGGCCACGCCACGCCACGCCACGCCACGCCACACCACGCCACGCCACGCCACGCCGCGGTGATAACACCGCCACGAACATGAGGTGCGCGACCTTCAACTGCCTGTGCTGGCCGCCTCCTGCATGCAGGAGGGACAGAGTTTTAGAGCTGCGGTTCCTAACAGTGTCATTTTTACGGTCACACCTACATACGATTCTTCTGTTATACATACACTGATAGAAAAAATCAAAATCAAAGATTTTCACAACCCCATTGTTGTAAATTATTTTCACAATCCCATTGCAGACAATAATTGTATATTCCCCGCCCCCTTCTCCTTCAGTACAATATGGATTGTACCGGAAAATATGGTCACACCTTGACTACTGTAAATTATTTGCTCACATTGATACAATATTTTTTACAGTGTTTGACTTTGAGCACCGGTATTAGGTACGTGCGAAGTCGAAATACAAGTCGCTCTGTAATACAGATGATCTCCGCCCCTCCGCGTGCGCAAAGATATTGCAGCAGAGCAAGAGGCTGTACGGAGCAGAGTCAGAATGACCGCAGCGCAAAACAGCTGCATTTTAGCAGCACGGCCGGAAATCTGGAGAAGTTTTACTGAAATCAAGGCCGCCGTATGCTCGCCTCTTCCCCTCGCTCTGTCCTGCAAACTTCCGAAGTAGTTCCTCGAAGTTGTAATGTGCCGGTGAAGGGGCTGATAGGCGTCGCAGGGAGGGAGGGAGGGAGGGAGGGAGGGAGGGAGGGAGGGAGGGAGGGAGGGAGGGAGGGAGGGAGGGGGTACATTTGAAGAGTTGCAGAGGCAACACTCCCCTTCAAGTATACGCTAGAAAGGTGTCAAGGTCAGCAAACAATAACCCGCAGCGCGGAGACCTCGGCAGTGAATTTAATTTTCAGGAAGCAAGGACCGCAACTTCCACGGCTGATAAAGATGTATAAATATAGATATATATAGAATCATCAATCCGCATGTCTGTGTAGGCGACCTACCTGATATTTCAGTGCTCGCTGCTTTTCATGATAAAGGTTGTGAGAGCAATGGGTCGGCCTGGCCTCTATCTGCATCATTTCCATATTCGTCTGGGAGCTATTCCTTCACCTGATAACTCAGCAGTATCAAAGCAGCAGCAGCAGCAGCAGCATTGGAATAATACACGTCACCGGAGTACTGCGGAGGTACTGCAGTGTCGGGAGGCATAAGAAATCCCCTCAAGGGGGCAGGGGTTGGCCTGGGGTGGAGGAAAGGGATGTAGGTAGCGGGGTGCGTCTACCCATATCTAGATCGTAAAACAACAACAACAACGACGACAACAACAACGCAGCTCGCCGCGCGAGTCGCCGTGGCTGAATCCGAACAGCTGGCTGTTTTGACTGCGGGCCGTATGCTTACACCTTCCTGCCCTGCCACGCTACCCTGGGCTGGGCCTCGCCCTGGAAGGGCCTCGCCCTGGAAGGGCCCTCAAACTTTCAGCTGCTTTCCAGCGCTCAGCTAGGTCTGGAAGTGCGCCAACCACACAGCAGCGTCCACAGGGACACCGCTGCTCGCTAGCCTACCGTGTGCCCTCCTCAGAGCCATCTGCAAAGCAGACCTTTATGAACGCCCACATCGAGACAAGGTGTGCAAATACTCCTCACCTCTACTGTTTCTTATTTTAAATTCTGCCACAGCAAAAGGGGTTCAAACTGAAAACAACCAGTTCGATATTTTATTTTGATGACTGTATGTCTGCAACTACTCAAACACATACTATTTGCGACCGAAATCAATCTAGAAGTTTTTCATCATCCTGCCAAAGAAATTAGAGGCAAGGCTCAATAATCCATACATTCCAGTCAGCCCCGCCTGCACTGCCGGGCCGGGCCCTGCTGCCCTCCGAGCAGGACTGTGAACCGCACCGCACACACGCGCGGTCGTGTACACGGCTCGCTATGCCGTACAGCGGGGCGGAGCGAGTCGCGTTTATCACTCCGCTACAATCCAATACACGGCGCGGGAGTGCACAACGCCTTATCTCAGCCCTGACTGGGCTGGCTGCGCTGTCCGCCAGGCTCGACTAGTGCATGATCTCCGTGCTCGCTGAGCCCTCGACCCCCCCCCCCCCCCCCCCCCCCCCCGCCCGGGCCGGTAAGTGCAGACAGGACAGGTTAGTAATGGGATTCGCGAGCAGGACAAGTATTTGCCAAGGGATTGTTTGCGCAGTTGCCGCGCCTATCTGCTCGTCACTGAGACGAGTTGGATGGGAGAGACAGAGACGGAGGACCACACAGGGCTGGAGACACTGGAGGGGAAGGGAGAGAGAGAGAGAGCTGCAGGCCTCACGTGGCTTTTACTATGATGACGGTGCTCAGAGTGAGTTCACTGTGTTCGGGGTAATGCGGTGCTCCACTCGCACGCTATTTTGAAGCGCAGGAATTTTAAACTCCAAATAATTCAAAATGCATTGTATGGTAAATTTAATAAGGATAATTTATATTTTATGCAAATGTGGTAAAATTGGGTCAAAAATATCGAAAATTAAAAAATATTCCAACCGTTATTTACTTCAATTTCGGTTTAATTTCACTCAAATGTTCTAGGAACGATTATACTTGACTGCCAGCTTCAGCGCTGGTCCCCGATCCCGGGCCACTCCCTGCTACCGAGCACACCACAGACAAATAGCCGGGGCTCCTCAAACACTCGAATTTGTTCCCTTTCGTCTATCTGGCGAAAAGGCAGCTGATGCTCTCTGCTGAGCGCGGCTCCAAACAGAAGTTGAATCAGCCGGTCAGCCAGCCAGCCAGCCAGCCAGCCAGCCAGCCAGCCAGCCAGCCAGCCAGCCAGCCAGCCAGCCAGCCAGCCCACGTCGGGCGGGGGAGCCACCCAAGACAAACAGAAGGGATTCGAGAGGGAGAGGGAATACAGGGAGAGAGAAAGGGAGCTTGCAGGGCTGAGTGGTTTGACTGAGGAAAGGGAGGAACCAATAGGATAGCGAGGACCCTGAAGATATTTCTGAAGGGTCAGCACTGCACGTTACAAGTGTGCGGTAGCTACGTCTGCATACGTCGACCAGAAAACTCAATCCACCTCTAAGGTAATTTATTGCAAAATACATAAATGATTGGTGGTTCACTTGTACATCCATTTATTCGCCGGTTCGTTTTATTTATTCAGCCGAGTCGGGGGGCGGTGCGTCAGCTTCTAGGAAAGGGAAGCGCAAACGGGAGCGGGGCGTGGCAGATCAGAGCGCGGGGGTGGGACGGGGTCAGGTAAGGGGCGGGGGCGGCGCGGCGGGGGAGGACGCTGAGCGGCGGTAGCGGCGGTCAGGGAGGCGGGCCGGGGCGGCGGCGGACTACAGAACACTTGTTGCAAAACCATCCAACCTCCCACCGAGCGGCACTGCTGCACAGCACGGGGTGGGACGCTGCTAAGGTGAGGTGTGGTGAGGAGTGGAAGTGAGTGGAAGGGGGGGGGGGGGGACGCAGTTTGCCGTTGGGGGCCGCAGCCATACGTCAGGCGCCCTAAACGCCCAAATTATGTGTATGGACATACATAACGAGAGCCCAGCCCAGCCCAGCCAGGCCCCTGGTCCGCGGACCAGCACTGGATCCGCCCTTTCTACCTGCTAACTGCACGCCCCATGGAGCCTCCAGCGACTCCAGGCTGGAGGAGAGCGGGGCTGGCGCCATACGCCACGGAGCACGGAGGGCAAGGGGAGGGCCTAATTGAAGGGTGCCGACCAACAAGCGACCCGTCCATTTCATGATTGGGCTCGGATACGGTACGTCCGGATCCTGTCATTCATTGCCTCCGCTAGGGTCCAGGGGTAGAGAAGCAGCACCAAGACGCTGGCCGGCTGCTGCTGCTGCTAGGATGTAGAAGTTGCAGTGTTTACGAAATATTTGCGACTTAACCGTCAGCGGGGAGGAGGAGTAGGAGGCTGGAGATGGACCAATGGGGCGGGCTCTCAAACCATCCCTCCCATGGGGTCCGGGGCTTTACACATCCGAGAGCGCTCAACATCCGCTCCACCAAAAGATTGCTCTAAGAGACAGCAGTAAATTGCTCCCAGAAACCAAGAGCAAAAAAGTATTTTTTGATAATCAATTTAAGACTTATCACAAACCGTATTTCATACAGCTTCTGAACGTTTTGGAGTACATATCATATACTAACATTTCTTTTTAAAAAGAATTGTACCCCTCCGTCTACGCCTAAACTATTTTACCGTTCGATTTTCCTAACCCCTGCCTTTCCCTTTCACACACTGTAATTTTGAAGTAGGCTGGCTTCAATATGGTCATCACCATAGAAAATTGCTAGTAAAAATTTGACCTGTATTTTTGTGCTGATTTTTTTCTTAATGAAAAATGATGCCAATTTCGGTCATTTGGTCAAAGATTACTAGACTACAAACAGTGGTAATTGGCAATAACCATAGTCCTGAAATTACCATAAAGATGGTAAATTCCCGGAATTCCAAAAACAGTGCATACATCGCCCGTAGCCTCTCTAATCCGAGCGACTCTATAGAGGGTATACCCCTTGCTGAACGAAGAAGGGGGCTCGTCAAATATTCACCAGGAGGCCAGGCTCAGTAAATGCCCGTCCATAGCGCGGGTGTCACATCCGTCGTCAATGACTGCCCCCCCCCCCCCTTCCCCCCTTTTTCCTCTCGTCCCCTCTCTCCTCCCCGTCCGCACTTTTGAACAGTCAGTGTAGATGATTGCTGGGGGTAAACCTCCTCATCGTGAATGAAAGGTTTGACAGAATAGAGCGTTTCACCGGCGAGACGAGCAGACGACATGAAGATTATTGGTGACTCGACCCGGCCCGGATCGGGTCCTGATCATTAGCGCGTCAGTTTCTCAATGGAATCAGCAGTGAAGTGTATAATCAGGTGGCGGGGCGAGCATCGTGTGGTTATTCCAGTAATTCGTGGCTGGATCTTATCACATGCTGGCCCAATGGCTTGCGAGCTTACCGAGCATGACCCGCTGCATTCGCCATACGACCAGATAGGAAGCTCACCAGACCTCATAGAGCCTTTGTTGGGTGCTTTGAGTTGCTAACACATCGGTTGCACTGCGGCTGCCTGCAGCCTGCTGGCTGAGCTCGAACCCACAGTACTTCCACTAATGCCGATCAAGAATTAATGCCAAACACACGGGTGAGCTGCTCCCATCCCGGCCATCACAGCTAACTAAACTCCCGCCCCCGCCAGTATACCAACCTACCTTACTGCGATTCCCGAAACAGCATAAATCTTTTCGATTATTGAAAGGGGCGTTTTAAACAGCTCCGCCAGCACAGGCGCTGTGTGCCGAGTAGAGGTAGGCTGTGTGCTAAAGGCTCAGGCGCGGCAGATTCAGCGGCGATAAATTTTATTTGCAGAGAGACATAATTAGCTGTCGGCAGGGGCCCGTATCGGCTCGGGTCTCGGGCCCCGTTCAAGGCGGCTTCAGCAGGGTATGTCTGCAGGACCCATGGCCCGGGGCCCAGGGGCGGGTAAGGTACCTTGGCGGCGGGGGGCGGGCAGCCATGGGGCGGCCCCCCGCGGGGCACCGCGGACCCTGCTCACGCCCCCACGCCCCCACGCCCCACCCGGCCCCTCTCCCTCTGACGCTTCCATCACCCTGGCTCCGGGGTGAGAACAATCCTTTTCCCACCGAAACGCGAGACAAGTTCAAGTAGCGCGGCTGACCCAAACGCAACTGGATCATCGTTTACCAAAGCGAGAAACTACTTCCGCGCACAGAAAAAGAAAAACCCACAGAATCTGGGGCAACTAATCCAAAAAGTCAAGGCAAGAGTCAAGGTCAAAAAATATTTTTGGAGGTGAATTTGAAACTCATTTTAAAATGATGAGAAAGCTACGAAATGCGTTGCTGTTCTAATGAAGAAGCAGGACCTGATCGTTCGCGATACAATACAGAAAAGACTCCACAGACTCCCTATTGTTAGTCTAAGCTGGGCATGTGGTCGGCCGGATAAACTTAAACTTAAACTTAAGCCTTAGACTCTAAGGGCCTCGCATGGATTCCTACGCAAAAGGGCTAAGTAAGGCTGCCTACCTACCGGGCTGAATTTTCTACTCAGCAAAAATCGAAGGTCGGCGGCAAGAGAGCCGCCAAAGAGGACTCGTCTTGTCCGCATTCCAAACCACAACCCCCACCGGCCTAGCCACTCCGCAGCGCAGCCTCTGTCTGTCTGTCTGTCTGTCTGGTCGGCCTCTTTGGTCCTTGGTCCAGCCAGCCTCCGATGACGAATCTCCGACCTTCATCTGGACGACATACGGCACGGAGCGTCGCGACAGGGAAAGGGGAGGGGGAGGGGCCGAGCCCCTGGAGCCTGCACCAGCCAGGGCTCGGCTCGGCTCGGCTCGGTCCGTTTCAAGTGTCGGCCGCGAGGACCCTTACCTTGCCGATGACCTGCGATAGCGTCCTCCTGCGTTCCTCTCCCTCCCCGCGTCACTCGAAGGCTCCCAGCCAGAAGAACACCGAGAGCAGACAAAAACCTGAAAAACAAAAACCAGAGGCAGCTGTATTACGAGTGTGTGAGTGTGTGTGTGCGCGCGCTCCCTGCTGCACTAAGCATGCATCGCTCAGCTCCGTGAGTGCATGCGACATAACATTCGAGTTGGGGACGTCCATAAAGTAGGTAATAATTTGACTAAGGAGACAGAAGAAAAATACTGTAAGTGCTGGCTGCATCGACACCGGGCAAAAGTGAAAGGTATACCTAAATACGCGAGTGGAGGGTAAGCTTAACGCAAACAGCAGTTTACGTATTACACACTGGCAGAGGTCCTCGAAATTTTATACTTTGTGAATCAGTTACGTATATTTTAACATATATTAGGTTTTAGAAAAATTAAAATGTCTGCGGCGTTTTTGCGAATCCACAAATCATGCACCGGATGGGATGAGCAGGGCCTAGGGACGATGTTCGGGTGAGACGAGCTGGAAAACAGCCCCCCCCCCCCCCCCCCCCCCCCCCCCCCCCCCCCCCCCCCCCCCCCCTCCCACCATACACCCGCAGAACATCCCGCATCTCTTAACGACGACATCCCTCACATTAGTGCGATGTCGTCTGCCCTGCCCTGCCCTTCCCTTCCCTTCGTGGAAGAAGACTGCTCGCTGGCGTGAAAACGGGAACACGACGACGCATAGGGCAGCAAGAGCAGCAGCAGGCCATAGCGCCGTCCTAACGCCTGGGAGGGACTCGAAGGAGAGAGAGACGTCCTCCTCACGTGATCCCACTTGGTACAGTGCTAGACAGAACACCACCACAATACTGGGACAGCAATCCCTCATAAACTCAGGCCCCACTCGTATCGGTGAAAATGGCTTCCAAAGTAAAACTATAACCCAGATTCTGAGTCACGTGGCGCTCGTGACTCTCCCCCTCTGCAGTCTCCCTAAATGACACCCTCGCCATCCTAATGTTATAGGGGATCTGGCAGTTCTCACGTCATCTCCGCCCTGCTCTGTGTGTTTGGGGCGCAAAGCCATCTGAATATTGTGACTACAAGGCGGACTAATGTGTGCGGCTTGGCCCCACCCGCCACATGTCGGGTCAGAGCACTAAGAGCTGAGCCCTGAGCCCTCACCAGCCAGCCCTCCAAGCACTACACCAGCACCGCCACCTGTTCCACGCGCACCTTCCCGGCCCGGCCTTCCTATCCCACCCCGTCCGATCCTATCCCATTCTATCCGCCTCAAGGAACCCACCAAAAAATTTACGAGGCGCCGCGAAACAAGATAGAGGTGCAGGACAGACCCCCCCCCCCCCCCCCCCCCCCCCTCCAGCAGCACAGCGCGCTCCAGTTCCAGCGGCTCCAGCAGCGGCTCCAGTATATACTGGTTATCACCTCCCCCGCTCCCCGCCGCACGAGTAGAGGCGCGCACGGCTCCAGGAGGTAGCCCGGCCCGGCCCGGCCCGGCCCGCACTTTAAATGCTGGCCAGTACTGAACTGTCAGTCGCTGCAGTGTAAATTTCCACCTGTAAAGCTGCTCGTATATCTATCTGGGGCGGCAGCCGGGCGGGGCGGGGCAGGGCGGGGCGGGGGAGGGGGAGCCGATCTTTGCCCGCTAATTTGACAGGTCGGATGCGGCGGCGGGCGGCAAAAAGCGACGCGTTAGCTAACTAAGTGGGAGCACCCTCCGCAGCGTGCAGTTCCCCTTTACAGTACCTCCTTCCCCTCCCCTCCTCTCCTTTTCCTTCGCCGCACCGCGCGCCTGCGTTTGTCACCCACGATTCAAACGCCATTTATTTCGCCCTGTTTTGATATCACGATTCTCTACAGAGGGTGTACACAACTTGTCACAAAAACTCCTGCGCATGAGCTTCGAGTCCTCCCCGCCCCGCCCCGCCCGCCCCGCCCCGCCCCGCCCCGCCCCGCCCCGCCACACCCTCGCACACCGCGCGGCAAAAAAGGGCATCCGTGAAGAATTTAAAAAAAAAAGCTCCGCTTCTCGATCGCCATGTGTCGCGGACAGATCGAATCAGGGTTTATTGGGATCGGAAAGATCCACAGTGTGATAGGCGTGTGTGTGGCGGCCGGAGCTGGAGAAGGGGTGAGTTGGGGTGCGGTGGGGTGGGGTGGGGTGGGGTGGGGTGGGGTGGGGTGGGGTGGGGTGGGGTGGGGTGGGGTGGGGTG